>OMLF01057133.1:0-26457 GCA_900302615.1 Holocentrus rufus | reverse complement strand
TGAGGGATGCACAATTATTAGTTTTAATCGCATTCATGTGTGAAAATGCAGATTTGCATGTGTAAGTTGAGCCAAACAACGTTAGGATATAAAGCGCAGGACCACTCGAATTGTTGAATCTCTTGTGGCTCACTTCACCAGTCCAGAACTTTTCAGAACCTGCCACCTGGAACGACTGTCGCAGGTCATCTGATGACTGAATGTCAATGAGTTCGAGTTGTAAAGCAGAGCAGAGTCACCGGAGCGGAGCGCGTGGAGAAGCGAGAGAGCGCGAGAGTCCAGCATCGCGTCAGACAGGCTTTTGTTTTGTTTTGTTTTTTTGTTTGTATGTTTTTTGGTCTGGTACAAATAGCCTAATTGTACCACAGTGGGGAGACAAGTGCGAAATGCAGGATCATACAAAATGATGAACTTTGGTTATTTTATTCTTTACAAGCTATCTTTTAAAGCAGGGGTCTCCAACAGGTAGCTCGCGAGCCCTCAATAAGTAGCTTGCCAAGCAAATCCAAAATGTAAAAAATAATAAAAGAAACAACAACTCTGTATCTATCTAACCTCCCCTGCCCCACCCAACAAAGAATATCAACCAATCACATTTGTATTTGTGAATGCTACCTGTCCTGATGAGCAGTAGCGAGTGTGTGGACTCGGTAGCCGGCGGCTATTGTTTTCTAAATATGTACCCGGCAAAAAATACAAATAAATAGGCAGAGTAGAGGTAGCTCGCAACTTGTTTTATTGTTTGAAAGTAGCTCTCATCATAAAAAAGGTTAGAGACCCCTGTTCTAAGGCAAGCTGTGGTCTGAACTGATTTTCATATACTGATAATTCCTTGTGTGTTTTAAACTGATGCAAACACCAAGGAAAATTATCGCAAAGACCACAGTTACAGGGATTGGAATCAAACTTGTTTTGACAAGCCGCCACAATCTCTAATCTGGGAGGATGACAGGTAACCAAAGTCTGTCCAATCAACATTATTTCTTTTTTTTATGTGCCCTAGCTCACTTGTAATAGACCTTTGTCACAGCAGCCATTTTACATGAAAATGATATTTACCCTGCTATTGACATGAAATAGCAGGTAAACAAAGGTGCTACTAAAGAGAGTAATGAAGGTTCTATTCCATTTAGGTCTAACAGAGCCAGGGTCCTGCTATTATGACTCTGCTACACTTAAATGGAATGTAATCTTAATTAATGTTATCAGTAAAAGCTGTGTTTACCTGCTCTTTCATATTATAATGGCTACTGTGAAAAAGATCTGTTGGGCCATGGGCACCTTAACAGTCCAAATACAACAATGCAACATAGTCATCTTTTGGACGTTGGTTCCAACCAAAGAAAACAAACACTGGGAATGTGGCGAGTGACATTCCCACTAAGTATTTACCGTTGCAGCGCAGGATATGTGAGGCCATTCGTGTGAACTGCTGTCTGAGGAAAGACATGTTAGTCTGAACGATGTCCACGCCCTCTCGTACAGTCACTGTGGCCTAGAAAGAACACAAATAATTCGGCTAAGTCTATTTCATTACTGCGACACAATGCAGTACACTAGATGAGTGGTAGTGGTCTGGGTGAGTATGTGTGTAGATATTCAGTTGCCCTTACAAAGCTCTCAGCTATGTATTCCTCCAGACCGTTGATCAGGTCCTCAGCTGCTGTCTACAAAGAGAACAACTTGTTAAAATTCTTCACCATGAACAAAATGCATAAATGCATAAATAAATAAATAAATAAATAAGGAGCCGTGCAAAGTAGGTGGGGCTATATTTATATTGGGCAGCAAGGGTTCTGGAGGTAAAATCCCATTGATTTTCCCAAATCCAATGTTACATGATGGTCTGACTGAGCATTTCCAACGCTACAATGAGCATGCAGCTCTCTCAGTTCCATCATCAATACAAGCAAACAGCTATAACAGTCAAAGGTACAAGAGGAGATAAGTAAACTACAAACCTCACAAAATATCCCACTGCTGAGCTTAAAATTCTCATAAATGCTTGAATCATTTCAGCAAATGTGGAACAGTATTTTGTTCCAGATTGCAACCACTGATCAGTAATACAATATAACAATATTTTGTGGTTTTACCTGTAGTGGAATTTGACATACCGAACCAAGAGAAAAACATGATTTCTAAAACACAAAGCTTTGAGAACCAATGACTTGTGAGTCAGTATTGAGTAATATTGAGTTGTCATTAGAGGTTAAATTCCAAATGGAGAAAAACCATGGGAAAGACACTTGCGGAAGCTGTGGCTCGGCCCCGTTTCATAGCACTGTGTAGCTTACTGCTATGTTAACGTCCGTGGGCTCGCGACCCTGGAGGTAGTGCTCAGTGAAGAAGTCAGTGAGTTGGGGTTGGATGCGGCTCAAAGGCTGGGCGTTCCCATGAAGTAGCAACACCATGTCCACCATGGAGAAACTCTGACACACCAGGGACAGCAGGTCACCAAAGAAACCTGCCAAAGACACATAAAGGACTTTCAGGGTTTCTAATGTACTGATTGGGAAGGTAAATCAACAGGCATTTTTGTTACTGACCTTCGAATAGAAATCTGACATAAGCGAGTGAGGTCTACACTTAGGGAAGCTTATGGCTCCAGCATGTGATAGGGTTATGGTGATTCCCAGGTTATGACAGACTGACTCACCCACAGCATCCCCAGAGCCTGGTGTAAACAGATTGCTGGTCTGGGAAAGCCTCTGAATGAACTGGGCGATGCTCTCTCCGTTGCCCTGCTGTGCCCCCAGAGAGCCCATCATGGTGGACAGCACGCCCTGGACGATGCCGGTGAACAGCTCTGGGCTCAGAGAGTCTCCGCTGCCGCCGCCAGCCTGAGGAGGGGGAGGGCCAGTGGTTTGAGGGGGGATCGGAGTGCCAAGGGTGGAGGGAGGTTGCTGGCCAGGATTGCCATCAACAAACATATTTGTCTGAGTCAGTTACAACAAATTCAATATGCGCTACAGGGATTTGTTCAGCTGCCAGCATCTAGCATCTAACATCTGTTCCTCAAGGATTTTTCCCATTTTTGGTGAATTTTTGGAAAGGCAAAAGCTGCCAAAGTGAAATAAGGAAGAAAGGAGTAAGACGCAATCTAAAAAGAAAAAACATTGCTATTGCTTCCCATTTTTTGATTCTGGGTGGAATGCATCCATCCAAATGACAGAGAGCAGTAATAAAGTGACTACAGTTGGCTAAATAAAGAACAGACATGTCTCTGGCTCTGTAGGTGAGACTTCCTACTGGGTCTTCGGCTAAAAACAGCAACTGCTGCTAATTTGGCCAATATGTAGCAAAATTTGGTGATTTTTCAGATGGCAATAAAGTGTCATATGTGACTGGTAACAAATGAGCTATTTTTTCATGTGGAAAAGTGTTAATGTGTTGACTCTCCAAGCTTTGGCAATAAATTCAGTGTGCCTATCGATCCTGAAAATGTCTAGAATTTGATTACATAACATAAAGGCCTCAAATTTCTTAAATGATATTAAATTCACGCCTTCAGTTCAGCTGTAAATAATTGTTTCTGGGGCCATGTTTTTCTAGAAGTCCCATAGGCAAATCTGGTCGTATATTTCACTCAAACAGGCATACAATCTGAAGCTGGTAAGGCAAATAAGCACACAATGTCACCTGGCCCTCCTGACAGGGGTTCTACCAAGATTTTATAGCAGGAAGACCCTGCACTCCATCATATTCTGACAAATGCATGTTTTATTCCAAATAGAATTCCATTCCATTTAATTATCATGAATCTGTTTCATGTCACACTGCAGGCACTTACCGGCGTGAACTCTGACATGCTCTGGAAGAAGCCAGGCACCCCGGGCACTGTCACAGTGATGGAGGGTGCTGCTCCTGAGCCAGGACCCCCCGGCCCAGCTGCCCCTCCCAGGAGAGAGCCCAGCAGCTGGGCCCAATTTCCCTCGGGAGCCCCTTCTGGTGGCTGGCCCACGGAGGTAGTACTGGTGGTGTGGGTGGATGTCTGACCAGAGGTGTTGGCAGAGGTAGGGGGGGGAGGTGTGGTGTTGGAAAAGGAGGAGTCGGATGAAGAAGAGGTAGAGAAGGAGAAGGCGTGGGAATGAGTTGAAGAGGAGGTGGCTGCTGGATCGCCTAAATGATTTGGAAAGACAAGACAGAATCAGACCTTTTCATTCATGCTACATTGTTCAACATCCAATCTGTCTTTATCACTGTGGCAATGTTGACAAAATTCAACTTTTATGAAAACATTACATCTGCAACAATGGGCAGGATGAGGTAGACAGAGCATTAAGAGTTGATCATTCTCAGTTTAAAAACAACCCTGTTTGCTGTGCAGCCGTCATTATGTGAATCAAGTATGAGTGAGTGAGTATAAAAAGGAGGCATGACCCACCTGGTTGCCCTGGCATCAGGAGCTGTCCCACCAGACCACTGATCATCTGGGTGAGAGGGGAAGCTGCCAGCGGTGTGCCCTGGTCAAGGTGGCATAAAGCAGACAAGTTAGCAGCTATTTGCTTACAGTATAACAGTACATGAAACACAGCATTATTAGGAAGGACAAATCCTTGGATTGTTGTGTTTCAGTAGATGACTTTAAACATGCAGGCTGCAACTGCACTGCATTCTGTTTGACTGAGGCTGCTGTCGGTGGAGAAATGAGTTTCTCTGCCTTTTCTACGATGAATTTCTACTTAAATGATTGTTGAGAATTTAAGGTACCACAGCTGGTTTTTAACAGCGATAAGGTGATTTTCCAGATACATTCTTCCTTTAGGAACACAGTGAAGTCCGCGGCCTCTCTATCCATTCTCTCTTGCCTTACCTGTCCTGGCTGCTGCCCTGCTGCAGGAGGTACTGTTGCCCTGAGGTTGATGGTGCTTCCCCTGGCACCTACAGGCTGAGGGATGCGGGGGGAGAAAGAAGGCCTGGTGATGACCACCCGAGCCTGAGCGGGGTGAGGTGGCTGTGGCAGGCCGGTTCCCTCTGTGCTGGCTGCGGAGCCGGAGCTGTTTGGCATTGGGCCGGAGTGGCCAGCCGAGGCAGCAGCAGCCATGGCAGCGGCTTGGTGGGAGATCTGGTGGACGATGGCCTGCATGAACTCAGGGGGAAGCCCGGGGATGTGGACAGGCGTGGCTCCTGAACACAGAGCAAAGTGACTCTTAGAAGAAGATCTCAGGAAGAGGGCAGCCGCGGAAGTTAGAGAGGCGGGCGTGTGACTAGCCCTGACCAGGATCATCATACTACATCTGAAAATGTTTCAAGACCTTTTCAAGTCTTGAATTTGAAATTTGATTTTCAAGACCTTTTTAAGATCCGTAGAAACTCGCTTGCCCTCATTTAATTTTAATGTATTTATTTGCCCGTGGACTGCACTGGGAGGAAATGGGGAAATATCTTTTTTTGTATTGTGGATTATCTTAGTATATGTTTTTTTGCATGTTTTGCTGTGTCTTACACAGTTTTTGGTTGAGAGGCTGCTCACTACAGTACCAGACAAATCTCAGATCTTGCCACAGGAGCTAAGACCATGCATCCATAACACTACCAGAAAGAAACTCATGCCACAGTGGATTAATAAATCCACGCTATCCCTTCAGCATGCAATGCACAACTGAAATATCTCTTAACGGGGAGATGGTAGATGGCAGCACTCACCAGGCTGTCCAGGACCTGTGGCATTTGGCTGTCCTGGAGACTGAGACCCACCGGCTGATTCACCTGTTCAATGCAAGAGGCATGTAAGGGATGTAGCAGCTAAAAGCATGATAGAAAAACAAAAGCAATGCCAATCTCATGAATAAATGAACGAGAAAGGGCAGCTCAGGCCTCTCTAGGCTTCATGTGAACACTATGCACATTTGTCCATCTACCATCGATGTTCATCTGCATCATGACCACGGGCTCCATGGTTTGGTGGGTGATTCTGATTACTCGCGGCCCTCCCTGTCCCGGCTGATTGGTTCCGTTTGGATGAGGAGGTGGCGCCTGGCCTTGGCCCGGCTGATCTGATTGGCCGGCGGCCTGAGAGGGCTGGGCTTGCCCTTCAGTGGCTGGCCTCCCATTAGATGTCATGGTCACTGTGGTCCCTAGGTTTATCTGCAGGAAAAAGTCATAATTACTAATGGCTCAGTAAAATGAAAATCCCATTTTCATCCCATATTACTTAATAAAGGGCATGCAAATTGACCAACATTCCCAACATTCCCCCATGAGCAAACACTTGGCGACAGTGGTGAGGAAAAACTCCTCTTTAATGGGAAGAAAGCTCGAGAAGAACCGGGCTCTGGTGGGCGGTCATCTGCCTTGACCAATAATACAATAACTACAATCCCTTTATTCAACAGTGAGGATTTCTGAACTGAACCAAAATCGTTGTACTAGAGAACAATAAATCTCCATAGAGGACCAAAAAAACATGTCAAACATTTTGGAATCTTCATGCTGTTAACGTACTGGAATGGGCATGTGTGGCAGACCAGCCTGCAGTAAAACGGGTGGGTTGTAGTGGGCCATGGGGCGAACCACATATAGGTGACGGGGAGGAGAGGTTGCCAGGTTACAGCGCAGGTCGCCAAGGACCACTAAGGTGTTGCCAAGGAGACGCAGAGCATCTCCAACCAGATTGAGAACGCGCTGGTCCTCCTCCCTTTCCTGGGTCTGGAAATCAAAGCAGATGCTGTGGATTCAGAAACAACTCCTGAAGCTCCTTAAGATGTCCTTCACATATTTATGAAAACCAAATAGTGCTTTACATATATTTTAGAAAACAGTCATTGGCAGATGTTGTTAACACAAAACAGTAAAACATTCTTAGCGGGGTTTAAAAGACTAATACTGCATTTATGAAATGTTCAATAAATCTTATGGGTAACAATATAGGTCTTGAAGAGTAGCTAAACATCATGGTTGATTTTCAACGCATTGAGACTCAAATGAACTGTTATGGGGTGACTGGGGTGTGGTTAGGCATTATAATATTAAGTCATTTAACATACAGCTGTGGTCTTCAAATGCACTCACAACTGTATGTTTTGGCATTTTAAAATAGTTTCCGATGACATTATACACATTTGCTAAATGTTTTTAAAGTATGTGAGTAAATATCAAATATCACAATATTTTTTGACCGAATACCTCAATATCAATACTGTGATACTGTAGTTATGACTATTGACGGTTTCACAACATATTTATGCAATGAGATTTTTCCACTGAGCTGCCTGTGCTGCCTCAATCATACTGGACTTGACTGTTTTGGGCTCACAACTCTGTGTACAAGAATTACATGCCAGGGTGCATTTCTCTTGCCTCACACAAATGACTCTTTATCCATCCTTACATTGTTGTTGTAGTCCGCTGACGTGGCTGCGCCCAGGATGGAATGTGTTCTCTCTATGAAGGGACGCAGCCGCTCCTCCACCCTCCTCACCTCAGACAGAACCTCCACAAACTCCGCCGGGCTCGGGTGACTGAGGACAAACGCAGAGGGAAGGGGGTGAAGTAAACATTAGAAAGAACGGGCTCTCGCACTCTGTTTTGTGGGGTAAAAATCAAGAGGAAAGAACACATACAAGTAACCAGTGTGATTAAGACTGACTAATTAATAAAACTATTTTAAGTACCAACGAACACGCTCTGACATTATTTTTTTTTTCTCTTGCATATAGACATATAAACTGATTTAAATATACGTATCTCTGATGTGCTCTAACAGCCAGCCAATATATCAGTAGGACTCTACTATAAACTACCTGAGAGAAGAAGAACATGTATGAAAGGAAAGTGAAAGGACTGTGCTATGACGTACTTTGGCCCAGAGTGGGGTGGTCCTTCGGTTTGGGTGGAGGAGCTAGAAGATGAGGGAGCAGCAGGAGGGCTGGTGTCCATGGGCTGTGATGCTGCGGCTCCTGCAGTGGCTGTGGCAGAGGAGGAGGATGGTGGAGAGGGCGGCGGGGACTGAGATGTGTCCGGCTCTGACTGAGATGTGCTGCCACTAGACGGGCCCTGACAACACAGGATCCCAGCACATTAGATACAAACGCACTCAGTATTGTTGCATAAGAGATGTAACATGTAAGTACACACTTGAGTTTCTGGTAGATTCATTTGTTGCTCAAGTTACCCATTAAATCCCTAATCCCCAATTTACATAAAGACCCGGTGGCCAGTCGACACATTCCATAAAGCGGACATGGTAACTCAACTAGTGACTCAGCAGTTGAGTTACCATAGTTACCACAAAATAGTGACATGCTGTCACTATTTTAAGTAACAGCATAGTTCCTTGCTAATATGTTAGCATATGTTGAGTGATAGTAAGCTCCATGCTAACACATCAACCATGAACCATCTACAGGGGACACAAGGATTTCAGAATCTATGTTCTCATCCCTTAACAGGAACCAGTGGGAAAATCTCTCAAAAATGTGTTCGCATTTCCTCATGTATAGAAGAGGAAAATTCACCTCCAGCCTATGAATTAAAGACCGCGTGTCTCTCAGCAGGTTCTCGGCCAATTGCAGCCTCATCCTGGGTTCGCTCTGCAGGGATTGGTCCATGTTGATTTGCACATCTACCGAGCCGTTGCTCTGCAATCAGAAACAACTTCTGTTAGGTTCGGAGAACGAGTAGGAAGGAAGAGGAAAGACTGTTGTCTAATGGATCTTGACAGTAATACCCCAGTGCTGGTGCTGACCCTGGTATTCCTTCCTGCGTCGCCAACTCCAGCCATCATCTGCTGAACTGACATCTGCAAAACAAATCCCAATGATCACAAAATATGGAACAATTTTAAACTTACAACGCATACAGTCATTTTTGACGGGTAAGCCTGCAGATTTGGCCCTAACTACTACGACTCATATATTGGAACAGCTTCAGGTTAAAGCTAGCCAAAGCACTCTTTGCATGTTGGCAGCCCCAAGAGGCAACTGTCTGGATACACAGTTGTCTTGATCAAGGGTTTTCAACCAGGGGCTCCTAGTGGTCCACAGGCTTCAGGTGTTGTAGTGGTCCATGAAAATGAAGCGCTAGTTAGTTTATCTTAGAGACTTTAACATAAACATCGATGTGTATTTCTAGTAAAATGCTACAACTGAAATGTTCTGGCAGTTGCAGACTGAAAGCATCTGCAAGAAAATATCAAATGAAGGCATAACATAGAAAATAAGGAATTACTTGTGGGGGAATTATGTAACTAATTTCACATAATTTTTATGCTGTATTGGTTATCAATATGTATCTAGCTGGTTATTAGAAAGTGATGAAAATGAACTAAAATGGACCATTGATGCATGGTTAAAATATATTATATAGGGAGTCTCATTGGTAAACCAATTAATTGTAATAGTTTGACAATGCAGTACACTGATAATTCAATATAGCACACACAGCACCTTTAAAGTCCCAAAGGAAATGAAGTCAAATGATTTGTGCT
This sequence comes from Holocentrus rufus, assembly GCA_900302615.1. Taxonomy (NCBI): domain Eukaryota; kingdom Metazoa; phylum Chordata; class Actinopteri; order Holocentriformes; family Holocentridae; genus Holocentrus; species Holocentrus rufus. The sequence continues at coordinate 17,027 of OMLF01057133.1, read as the reverse complement.
TCCTGTACAACACAATACCTTTAATGATTATCTCATCCTGACCTAGTGCGCCTAATTAAGCATTTCAACAAATAAAACCTTCACACATTTTTGAACAGTGTCGCTCCTCCTTCAGTCCTTTCAAATAGAATTGTGCATCTTGCCCTACCTGTTATCCTATTGGTTTACACTTGTGAATGATCCCTCCCTGCATTATCTCCCACTGCAACATCCTGTTCCAACAGGAAACACATCAAATCAAGGAGGTAAATTCCCTTGAAAACTGAGCTTTGCAGCACCTGTATCTGCTGTGGATCCATGATGTTGACGGGGAGGTTGAAGGTCCCCAGCATCACATAGCTGTTCCCGTTGCGGTCATGTGGCGTTCCCTGGGAGCCAGTGGAGGTGTGGCTGGTACTGGGCCCGCCCTCTGCCCCCACACTGGAAACTCCACCGCCTCCTGAGCCAGACATGCTGGTCTGGGGCGGCGCACGCTCCACCAGGTGGATCACCTTTCCGTCTACATCTGAGGAAGAAACAAAGGGAGCGGTGTAACGACCATAAAGCTAAAAAGGATACAAATTGTAGAATGGGATCAAATAGCCCAAATTTGTGTTTATGTGCAGTCACATCACTGTCACGCAATGTCAGCAAGATATACACTTCCCACAATCACCTGAATTTGTCAGCAGCTAATAAATTAACAAAAATGACTCGAGTAGGCCTGATCTCATGTCACAGACAAACAACAAATCAGACTCTGTTAATTTCTTTTCCCCGCCATGAAAATAATAATAATAATAATAATCATTTCATGGAGGTTGAGGGAAAGCCAAGTGCATACCAGCCAAGAAAATTCAGGTGGGGGAAAAATAGAGAAATAAATAAGTTGACTTTTTTTCTCATTCAATTCAGCAAACAAACAACTCAATAATTAGTTTTTCCCCACCTGTTCTTTAAATAAGCCACTGACAGATTGACATACAGATTGACATTTCTTTCTAGAACATATACACAGCCCAACCGTCCTGCCCTGACATTTTGACATCATCTCAGCTGATTTGCCTGCCTGATCAGCTGCACACACGGCCCTTGAATCGGGTTGTGGGTTTCCAGGTTGCAGTGATATGTAAGCATGTGAACCGTATGTGTAGATTATGTTTTATAGACGATCTGGTGACTTGGGAAAAGTCAGACAAACATTCAAAACTTATGGTTCTTTGTCAACAAGAGAGAGACAATACAATTGTGTTCATTGGAAATAGCCACAGAATTTCAGATTTTCATCATTTCTCATATGAATTTTGGATACTTTTACTTTGACCAGCAGTGATTATCTTTAAGTCCAGCAAGTGTTGAGAGTGTGTGTGTGTCTCTGTGGTTGTGTCTCTGTGTGTGTTCAGTTAAGTTTATAGTCTTGTTTGTGCATATATTGACTTCTTTATTAGACTCAGAAGATGATGTGCGATGTGTGAGTCAGGTTGGGTAGGTTAAACTTACATTTTGCCATCGTAACTCTGCTGTCTCTGGCAGTCAGAGACTTAAGTCAATTAAATTCAAATTCAGACAAAAGAAAGTCAATTTCTTTTGTCTTTAATTGGAGTCACGGTTTGTGACTCCAATTAAATTACAGCAGTAACTTTATCTTCCAGTGAGTTTTTAAGACCTGTGAAAATATTATTTAAGACCTTTAAAAGGCCTAAAAGTCATTATTTAATGTAAGGCTTATTTAGACTTTTTAAGGACCCACAGGAACCCTGAATGACTGTCCTTCCTCTCAGGTCTCATTTGTGTTGAGTTCCACCTTATTTTACTCACAGTAATGCTGTCAAGATGGAGTACCCCATCGTGCAAGCCAGCCATCACGATTTCATTACTGTCTACCAGCTACCCTGTTATACAAACCATATTCTCTCCAAAGGACTGCATCACCAACAGCACCATTAAATTTAAAACTACCAGCCAAAGTCTTTGTAAACAAGGCAAACGCATTTCCAGCAGTAGCACTTTTGCTTGTATGAGTCAAAAATCAATTTCAACATCCCTTTCAGTTAACAAAGTGTTGTACTACTCGTCCTCATCCATTATATGTAAACCCATTATTGAATTGATGTCTTGGCCCCAGGCAAGAGGCCTGTTGTACTTACTGTACTCTGTCAGTGTCCTGTCATCCTGTAGCACTCTACCCTGGTAAATCAGCCTCTGCTTGTCCACTGGGATCTCGACAGAGGATGCTATATGCTCCTTGAACTCCTTCACTGTCAGCTAAATGGAAACCACACGCTTTAGTACACTTCCTATAGTACCAATGACAAAATGAAACGTTAAAAAAAGTCTAATATAAACCAGTACACTATAAGAAAAGCATTACCTCGCCTCTGACTTTGTAGCTCCTGCTCTGGGAGTCCAGAGTCTTGACTGTGACCTCAATCATGGTTCCTGACTCCGCCATGTTTCAGAATGTCTGAAACAAGTACAGTAAAATTAAATGATTACCTGACAATGTTATGCTATCTTTACTGTAACCCAGTCGCTCCCTTTAACTGAGCTACAGCAAAGCAAAAACGAGAACTGAGACAAGGGAGCAGGAGTAAATTCTATTCACCTATATCCACCATAATGCATTAGTAAATAAGCAGGCTGCACCTGATTGTAGACTGTTCTGGACCCTTGTTGTTATTGTGGTTATGGATTGTTAGCCAGCTAGCTAACGTTAGCTAATCCCTGTTGCCAGGAGGCTAACAGAGCTAACTAGCTAACGTTAGCGTTAATCTACCCGGAGAGATCGTTGTCCACGTCAAACAGGAAACCGGGTGGAAGCTTTGTTGTCTTTCTTTTACCAACTAAATGCTGGCACTGCCAACTTTAGTGTATTTTCGAATAAACTCTCGGTTGTCTGCTCTGCGTGTGGACATCCAGTTGAGCCGTTAGCTAACTAGCTTAATTTCACAAACAAACCGCGACTCTGCAAAGTAAAGGGACCCCCCCCCCCCTTTCAGAGATGACGCACTTCAGCAGCGTCCTTTCCAAATGCCTGAGCGCTTTTGTGTTTTGATGGTTGATAGCGAACAGCCAGTGATGTTCAAAGTGTTGTGTAATGAAACCATTTATTTTTATGATAGAATCTGATAATATAGCTTAAAAATGTAACAAAATATAGCTTCTCCATAATTAAAACGCCATTTACTTTTTCTTTTTTCTTTAAATTGAAGTTGGAACAGTCAGATGTATGCTTATTTTGTCTATTATGCCTCAGTAAAATGCAATAATTGTCAGTACAGTTCGTGTTTGCTTGTAAATAATAAGAATAAGAATTATTATTATTTAACATAATAATAATAATAATAACAATAACAATAATAATAATTGTTATTATTAATATTATTATTATTATTATTATTATTACAAACGAGAGGAGTGGGTTACAGCAACAGTTCATTCTTCTTCTTCTTCTTTCTTTCTTTCTTTTCTAAGCAGCATCTTTCTAAGTCAACTTTCGCTAAACTTCTCTTTAATACCCTCACATTAACATAAAAGCTCATTTCCCCAGTGAGCTCTTGAATTGGGATGGAGTGTTTTCCAGGACACACCTAAAGTCATGCGAATGAATAATCTAGATAGGGACGGTATGCCAGGCGGCAGGCGGCTCTCTATCTGAAACAAGGGTCGGTGTGTGACGGGCATACGGGCAAGTTGAGACTGCACGAAGGTGTGGCAGCTGTCAGGCCTATCTCCTTCATTCAAGTCTCAGAGAAAAAAAAAACTTTGTGGAACTTCCTTGCTGCAATGACCCACTACGCGAATCTATTCCATTGATGTTTATATCTCGATCCTACAAAAGATTTGGGAGGAGGTCCCAGACGGTGCGCGGCTGAGCCAAAAACAAATCTGGAGACAAGCGAAACGTCGCACGTCGGATTTCGCTTTGACAGACTGAAGTCTGCATTGCTGGATCCTAAGCCTTGAATTTATGGATATGCCACCTATGGGACTTCGAACCCAAATACCGACCACGGAGACCGGTGAGCAACAGCACGATAGGAAGAGGTTTCCACACCATGAACGTGTGGTAACCTAAATGAATCCAAATCTGATTTTTTTTTTACCTATATAATGGAGAGCAAAGAGAAAGCAAAAATATTTTCTAAAGCATATCGTAAAAAGTCACCAGGCGCATTCGGGACCAGTGTTCCCTTTAAACAGATGATAGTTTGGTGATCAATGACTAATCATTCATCACATTGACCAAATAAGATCTCGTCAGTCATCAGTCAGGACTTGACTGGATATCGGCTCCTTTGGAAGTCGTGGAGGTAAATTTGCCGGTATCAAATAGGGTCTTTGGCTTATCTTGAGTTGTAAACTGAGACATACATTTTTAGAATTTGAACATAACGTGTCACAACTGTAGTCGAGCGGTATCTGAGTGTGTATTGAGCACGCCTGGAAGTTCAGATCTTATTAGTAGACTCAAAGGGGTCGAGGTGACAAATTATTTAAGCTACTCCAGTTACAGTAATTGAATCTTTTTTGTGTGCCAGTATTTTATTTTATTTTTTTTTTTTAGAAGTTTTACGTTTAAGTGCTCAAAGATTGTACTTTGCCACATTTTGTACCAATTTTGCTGGCATAAAACATTAGAAACTGGACTGTCATAAGTAGCAGCAGCAACAGAGAACAGAACTACAATCTGTTAATATTTTGTGACCTTTTAAATTCCCAATTAAAATCGCCTAGTTTCAAGTCTTGTGTTCCTTTGTTCTGTTCCTTCTTAAAAGTACGTCTACTTTTTTTTATTAAACATTATTGCATTAAAAGAATACAGAAAAACATTTTCTCTATACAACACAAACATCTATACAAAAGTACTTAGCAATGTAACATTCACAGAGGGAAACATTCAAGAAAGAAAATAAAATAAAATCAAGAATGAAAATAATAATTACAGAGGGTTTAAATTAGACAGACAGTAAGTGGTAAGATATTCAATACATTTTCGACTCTTTGTTTAATATGTCATAGATTTTTGATGCCTTTCAAAGTCTATCATAAATGTAAGGAAATGTTTTTGTTGTTGTTTATTTATGTTTTGTTAATAACAGTACCACTTACTTGAGTAGGGTGTTTTAGCACTCATACCTCCCCTGGTAGACAAAGTTAGAACTAGAGAAAATAAGAAATTAAATTGTTCCACTTGAAAAAATAGGGCAGCTTGTGTTGAATTGGCAGGGAAGCACACTTGATGTATGTGTTGTTGCTGTTATCTTGGTGCTTATGTGGCTGTTGTCAAATCAAACATTGACATTTTACCATGTCATTGTCTTTCAGTGCGTAGAATCAAACAGTAATATGGAGCAGTTGACCATGTCGCTGTCTAATTGTTGCTTTTTCTAATTGTTCAATTTCATCTCCCCCCAAACCTCTTTTCTCTTTCTCTTTCAATAGGTTGCGCTCCACTGCATCTCTGTTGTTAGACAAGTCATTCTCAGTTCCTCCTCTTCATCTCCCTCTGGCCTTATTGTCACCTCTCTTCCCTTCCTGTCCATCTCTGACGCTGCTTGTAGAGCTGCCATGCGCAGGTTCAGCTCAGAGGGATCCCTCCTGGACCTGGACTTTCTCCCATGGAGGAGCGTGGCGTTGAGGGGCTCAGGCTATGAGAGGGAGAGCGAGTCGGGCACCTACACTCCTCACCTGGGGGAAGACAAGTTTGACGGGAGGTCAGCTACCCTTCCTGCTATTCTCCGGGAAGCTGAAGCGAGTTCGGGCAAGGTGGGGAAGAGGGAGCTGACCAAGGAGCTCAGCGTCAGTGTGGAAAACCTGACCGAGCTGGGCAAGAAGGAGAAGAACCGGCTAAGTGTGGGGGTCATCGGCGAGGGCTGCAGAGCCTACAGCGACAGCCAGCTGGCCTCGGACACCAAAGGCAGCACTGAGAGCGTGGAGAGGGACGGGCAGCCTCCTCCCTCCCCCTCATCCTCCTCAGCTGCCTTCTCTTTCAAACACCAGCCCCGCCACAACGCCAGAGCCAAGCTGTCAGCAGCCAAACTGCACATCAAGAGCCTATTTGGGCAGGTGAAACACCGATCAAAAAGTTAACCTCAGAGGCCGACTGTTTAATTTAGAGTAGGGTATACAAAGGTCCTTGAATAATCCAAAAAGTCTTATCTAAATTGTCTAAATTCAGTGCTTTAAAATGTATTCAAATATAAGAAATAATTGTTTATTTTAACTTTCATTTTGGTGCAACTATAAAATTAGATATTGCTATTTACAGAGTTTTCACATTCAGGGATATTTAGAACCAGAATTGGAAAATAAGGCAAACAAGGTAAGACAAATGTCATGAGCTGTAGTTTCACCAAAAGATGCAGAGGGGACCAGCACTGGTGTGGGTTTTATTTTCTTATGTTGTGTTACATTAGTGCACTTTCAGCTGGTCACAATGAGTTTGACCTACATGTGTGTCCACTCTTACATTATCACAGAATAGGGTTAATACAATATGACAAACATGTTGGTCATCATGTCCTTAAACATTTAATATCCTGGTCTCCTTTTTAATATGGCTATTCTGAGCTTTCATTAACCTGAACTAATTTCATTAGTTCACATCGGTCTTAAGGGTAATTCCACATTGAAGTAAAATGGTCTCAAAAAATCATACCTTTGTTTTTCTGAAGCTCTGTACAGGAGCAATCATAGGAGCTGCTTTAATGGGATTTCAATGTTGCAGTAAACCTTTTTTGTTTCTTTTTCAGAGTCCCCATTCCTCACACTCAAATTTATTCAACGCAGAACAGAAAGACGGGTGATTATTACATTTCATTTCTATTAGATATTACTGATGCTGACTGTCGCCAAATATAGATGAGAATATTTCAACCAGCCACCTTGAATTATATTCATTTTTTAAATTTGATTTAATTGACTTAAAGGAATACTCAAACATTTTAGGCAAAATCCCTTTTTCAGACTTACTCAGACTGAGATGAGATGTTCAATACCGTTTTTCATTACCATTTCCATTACTTCAGTTCCTATGAGTAGCATTTTGTGTTATTTTAGCATAAAGACTTGAAGTCTACAAAGCTGTCTTATTTATCTATGTATCATGTGCATTAAAAACAAACAAACACAAACAAAAAAAGTCATTTTAGGAAACGTTAAATGGTTCGAACTATAGCTGCTGAACACATGCATTCTTCCTTCTAGCGCTATGGTTATACTCCCAACCATCTAACTTCTCTAAAACAATTAATTTTTTATAAAAAAATTCCAAGACGTACTTCAAATGCACGATACAGTGTGTAAATAAGACAGCTTCAGAGTTACTGTAATATTCATTTTTTTACTTTAACGGAGCCAGACTAATGACTGCTGTAGACTCCAAGTCTTTATGCTAAGCTAACACAAAATGCTACCCATAGGAACTGAACCAGTGGATGTACAGAGGTGAAAATGGTATCTCAGTCAGGGTAAGTCGGAAAAAGGGTATTTTGCCCAAAACATTGCAGTATTCCTTTATGACAAACATTTCTCATCTTAAAGATGACCAACAGAGTTTTTGATCACTAGTGGTGCTAGTTAGCAAAGTGGGTTCCCATTCCCCTGAAATGCATGCCCAAACTCAGCCTGTGTTACGAAGTTGCTAGCTGGGCCCAACCATAAACCAACAGTTTTTCATTTTTTTGTATGAACCCAATTTGATGCTAAAATCATGCGCACACTTACGTACATACGAAGAAGCCAAGGAAAAGTAGCTTAGATAAGAGCAGCTCGCAGTTGAATTTGAGAGAGCAAACAATCAAAAATCTGATTGTAATATTGAGTATAGAAAAGGAGAAAAGTGAAGTTATAGAAAAGTGAAGTTATAGTTATAGAAGTTATAGAAAGCATTTTGTACAAAAGCGTGCAAAATGTAGCATTCCTCTTAGTTTGCTAGCTAGTCTAGTTGAGTTAGTTATAATCCTATATTGAGCTGGAAGTTCTCGTAAATGATGTGTTGATGGGTGAAGTGACTGATATGATTACCTGAAACGCCTGCAATTTAAACTATCAATCAAATGGGCAGGAGCTTCCTGCTGCAAGCTGCGGCACTGAGATCCAGACGTAAATATTGCAGCCTTGTAAACATCAAAAACTGTGACTTTCTAAAAGTCATATAATTACTGGGCATCTAACAACATAGTGTGTTTATACCATTGAAAGAGACCTTTTTCACAGCAGCCATTTTGACATGAAATAGCAGGTGTTACTAATGACATTAATGAAGGATCCGTTCCATATAAGTGTAGCAGAGTCTTTCCAGTGAGCCAAACAATAGCAGGACCCTGGCTCTGTTAGACCTAAATGGAATGGAACAGAACTTTCATTAATGTCATTCTTAACACCTGTCAAACCTGACATGTCAAAATGGCAGCAGAGAAAAAGTTCTGTTATGAATGTATACAAATCCACATTGTTTAAATGGAAAACTCAGTTGTTCATCTTTAAACCTAAACCTTTTCGTTTCTACATATCTCACATTGATGGCTGGGTATAACTATCTCGATGACTTTGTCCTTAACAGAACACTGTGAAGGTATAAAACGCCCTGCAAGCTTGTTTTGAGAAGTTAGTGAAACAATGCGTCTGTCCTGTTGTACTAAGTAGATGTGGATTCATGAACTGAGATCTTATGACTAAATCTTCTTTCCCTGTTTTCTTGGTTTCCACTGCTTCTCCTTGTCCATGTTTCATCGTCATCTACAGTCCTAAAGAAAGGAGGTCTCGTCTCCTGTTTATGCGCCAGTGGAGTCAGGTCGGCCACAGTAAACTCAAGTTTAGTCGGCAAGAGTTGGAAAAATGGGCAGAGTCCCTAAACGACCTCCTGGCCAGCCGATGTGAGTTCTGATTTCTTTTTGTCCTGTAGTTTTAGTAATAGAAACATGTCTTGGAGCAGAAATGATCTTATTGGTTGAGTTTAACATCAGTGGGCAGGGCCAAATTTTTTTTTTTTTTGGACTGTGCATTAGCTAACGGGCAAATTGCAAAGACTAAACTTTCTTCAAAATATGTGTTAAAAACAGAAAGAACAAAATAGAAATGACTTAGTTTTATTCACTCATGACTTTGACTTTCATGCTTCTGGAATGTCAATAGCCTAGCTTTTTTACAGCAGACATTTTGGCATGAAATATTAGTGCAACCACAGGTTCTACTAATGAAAGGTCTGATGATAATGATGATGATGCCAGTACCCAAATCTGAAAAAGAAAGCTCCAGAAGATTGAAACTCTATGTTCGAAAGTTTGACATATTAAAAAAAGGTTTTGAAAGACTGAAAAAAAGATTTGAAAAAGTTGCAAGAAGTTTTGATATAGTGAAAAAAAAAAACTCTGCAAACAGTAGTTTGTGTTCGAGTCTTTCTTCTTTAAAACTACAACATCCTTTATACATGCTCACCTATCTTCCAGCCATGATGTGGACATGTTGGCTAGCCTGCGTCCACCATGGTTCACAGGGCAAAGCCGACCATTGTTCCTGCTGTAGTGTTTACTGTGCTCGTCAGTTATTGGTGGAGCAGTCTGTCAGTCCCGTCCAGCCTGGTATACGCCACATATGATTGGCCCGTACATCAGCACAGAGCAACCGATAGGTCCAGAACAAAATACTCCTGCCTCCAGGCATGGTGTGTCTTTTTTTTTCTTTTATGGTCTGAACCTTCTGTTTCAGAGTTTCAAACCAAACCTGCAAGAGAACAGTGCCAATAATCATGTGACTCGAAAGCTTGCAACTGTGTGGTCAAATCTCTGAAAAGTGAGTGGTAGTCTCCAAAATAAAAGTTTGCCCTTTCAACACCACAGTTTCAACATTTCAGTTTTTTTTTTCTCAACATATGCACTCCTGTTGTCAGATTACCATTTACAAGGTTTCAAACCAGTAACAGACTATGGAGCATTCAAAGACTGTGGAAGAGATATCACAACGACATGCCAAACTCCTCTCTTTCCATTTTCTCTTGTACTTGGCCATAAAAGCTGTAGTTCTTTGCCCCACCCTCTAACTCTCCCATAAATGTTAGCACACTTAAAACTCCAGTCTGCCTCACATTCTGTTTTATCTAACCCCGTGTGTTGCTGCTGTGATGTCAGCATGACACACCATCTAAGCTGACGTCACTGGTGCGTGTGCTGTGCAATAAAGCTGAAACAGTGGCACTTCCTCTGACCCCAGCTGCTTCTATGAATAGAACAGATAGTAAACAAGGCTATTATAAATCTCTGCCCATTATGGACAGAAAGCTCTGCCTGTGTGACAGTGTCTCAAACTAGAAGGTGCTTTCAGTTACCTAAGAAGTCTAAAGGGCTACGATGGGAGAAGGAGTATAATGTTGCATGACTGGGAAACATCCCATTCCCATGACTGGGAATGGGATGTTTATTAAGCAACTCTTTTTTACTGGTTGCATAAGTACAGTTGTAGTTGAAATACTTAACAGATATTTAATATGAATGAACAAGAAATGGCCTGGGCATCTAACCGGCATATTTCTAGACATCATTTTTCTTATCTCTCACTTAAAGCTCAGTGGTGGACAGGAAACCATGTGCCTTACGCTTCAAGTAAATGCATATGATTGTTTTGGTGGCCCACTGCATTGATTTATGATGCCATACTGTACTGTACATTATATAGTGCCTGCCTGACAGTGACTTGGCCCCCCTCTCAATACTGTGTTAATTTGGAGTCCTGTTCAGTCCGACTGACCTACACAAACTATGACATGTTGTAACTGTAGCGTCAGCAATTTTTCACTCCTCCCACTTTTAACACAACATTCTGTCACAACCAGCTACTTAGAACCATAAACAAGAAGTGGCTAAGGGCCTGAGGAAGGCAGCTGCAAAACAGAAATGATGGGTGTGTGGCAAACAGCGTGTAATGAACCTGGAAAACTTTAGTTTGTCTGGCCTCTCCTTTTCTGAGGCTTGTGGGCATGTTTTGTGTTTGTGTGTCCTCCCCCCTTGTAATATGTGACGCTGTTTGCTGAGGTAACCCCCTCTTTTCCTCCTCCTCTCAGCTGGTGTTTCTGTGTTTGGAGCATTCTTGCGCTCTGAGTTCAGCGAGGAGAATCTGCAGTTCTATCTGGCCTGTGAACAGTACAGGCATTCATCCAACAATTTCAGCCTGCAGAGGAGGGCTAAGGACATCTGCACCACCTTCATCCAACCAGGCGCCCCCCGGGAGGTACGAAAACTATTTTCTCTTGCACTTTGCCACTGCTTTTCCATTAAATCCAGCTGTGTACGCTTCAAGCTGCAATATGGAAGATGCAGGAAGTGTATCACCCACAACCAGTCTGCAGAGGAAGGAAAAAAACTCAACACTGTCATCTGTTTTCCTATTGCATTCCTTCCATTGTTGCCATGTAACTAGTCTGTGGCTGCTAGCCTCACCTTGATAACCACGCCCATAGGTATGAACACAGAGTTGATCAAGTCAGAGATTGGTATTGTATTTATTGGAATGTCTTCTGAGGGCAGCATTGCATGGTTTAGGGTTAAGATTAGGGTTAGAGTTAGATGTAATGCCTTCAGAACACATCCCATGAAATATGATACCAACCTGTGATAAAATCACTCTATCCTCTGGTGGTTATTAGCATCAAGAAATCCATATTGCACCTTTGTTTTTAGAGCTCACTTGGTTCTCTTGTCATCTAGGTGAACCTGGACAGTAAAACCAGAGACCTGACCATCCAGCTGCTGCAGGCCCCATCTCGTACCTCTCTATCCCACGCACAGAAGCGCATCTACTCCCTCCTGGACACAGACTGTTATCCCCGGTTTCTCCAGTCCAGTATCTACCTCTCCTTGCTCAGAGAGGCAGACTAGAAGTCATGTTTGAACTTAGGACACATAGCTAGGGGTGGGTGGCAGGTGTTCTAGTTTTTACTAAACACAGCGTAGACCAGGTTAAAATGTATAATCAAAATGAGAGACACTGTCAGGGCTGTGATGTTTAAAGAGCAAAATGGTGTTGCACATTGGCCATGGTGTGAAGGGATGCAGGAATTTAAAGAGAAGCACATTTAGTGTGTTTGAGCTGCAGCAAAAAGACACTCTGCTGACCAAGTAAATATGGAAACGGAGGCGGTTCTTTCCCTCAGTTTATGTGACTCGTGAAACTATGCAGATCTTATTTTAATCATTAAACATCCTCATTTTTTGCCTCCCCGTGAACAGTTGAAGTCCCCACGGTCCAATGAGCACATTGAGTTTCCTCCGCTGACAGAAAGGAAAAACAAGTTGAGCAAGAATAGGCTCTTTACTGAAAAGGTCAAAGTGCTATGTGGGTTCCTTACACAACAAGGTGGAAAACCTGAGCAAGTGGACTCTTGATAAGTTGAAGGACTGCGTACAAGGAAGTTGTACTTTTTAGTTTTCCTCTAAATATTCCACTCCACTGTCCTCTTGAAAAAGATCACAGAAAAAACTGTTCATACATTTGACGACCTCCCTGGTAATCACCAAGCATGTAATTGAAGTAGTTTATTTTATTGTTTGAAATGACTGTGTTAAGTAACATTGCTCAGTGTTGCTCCTGTAAAAATGGAAATACCCTCAAGTGTTTGTCGGGTTTATAGTTGTCTGAAAATGCTGAAAACAAGGAAATAAAATCCAGTGTTTTTGTACCTGTTGAGCATGTGGTTGCAGAACTGGACTTAGCTGAACATTGTGAGATTCTTCAGTAGCCACCGCAAGAGCCTCAAGATCACTGTTATGTAATGGACACAGAGCTTAAATGGCAAGTGTTCTTGTCAAGGCTGGATGACCCCCAGTTATAGAGGGGTTGCTGGGATACTGAGCCGGATGGAGTGCATGTCCTGCATGTGTCATGGGCCAGAGCAAACAATACTGCAGCACTGTACTCAGTGTGGTGCCTGTGGTAGGCTCTGACCATATTCTGTCTTTATATCACCTGAAAAGTTCACATGCTGGTGTAATTTATGCTTTACGTTTTTTGTTTGTAATGAAGTCTCCATATAAAAGAGATCTTGAACCCAAATAACTCTGGAGGATCTCAGAGATCTCCAGGGAGATGACTTAAACCGTGGTGGGGGGTTTTATATGTGGTCCAATGGCCCTATTTTGCTGGAGATGTTTATCTGTTAAATTACATTTCAGAGCAAAGTGGAGAGCAGTTAGTCACTGCCTGCTGAAAAGCAGCAGCTATCAGGATCACGGACACAGGAGAGCATGGTCTAGGATCCAAGAGGTGATTCGTAATAAACACATTAAACTTGTTTTGCATTTATTGACTGAATCATTTTATGACAGGTCAGTTGCTCAAAACACTTTTTGCGGCATACCCCTGATACAAATCGACTTAGTAGCATAATACTTTAATTTATAGTATAAAACAAAATACAAGTAGTTGTTGTGGCCCTGATATAAATCTCCATGACAATTGCACACATTGGAATGGGCACCTGAGCTACAGTGTTCTTCTTTCCTGGCTTGTCCTTGTTTTTTTTTGTTTTTTTTTTTAAAGGGGTGAATAGTCTGGTTCACCCCAAAGCAATTTAGTGTAAAAAGCCATTTAGTGTAAAATGTATGAAAAAACATGGAAAATGCATTCTGCTGTATTCCAGTTAGTGATGACTTCATTTTTTCCAATATTCCAGGAAATCCCCAACCAGTAGGAACCCTTAGCATAAATGAAAATTACATAATGTGCTAGATAAACTCACGTCGGTAATTGTGGCATATCTCTTTGCCTTTCCCTAAAGGAAAGTGGCTGTTTACAGTATATGGCAGATAAAGTGGTCTCCAAACCAGTCCACTCAACAGCCTAATGGTCACCACTTTGTACATTCCCATCATTCTGTTCTAACCCACCATTACACCCGTCTGTCGTCAGCCAGCTGACTCTCAGCACAGCAAAGCCTAAGGTTAGTCTGCAATATGTTGACACCCAATAACATTCTGCGGTTAATGGCCTTCTTCCTTTTATTTCTAATCTCCATCCGTCCCCTAGTTTTGTCACAACACCGCAATTTTGACTTCAGTATCAATTCTGAGGGTGAGGAAATTCACACCAAGCATGTTCCTCACTAAATCCCTCCTAGAGATGGCTGAAAATACTAGTCTTTGTCCTCTTCCAAAGAGAACTCTGCCACAGTTCAGATTAGAACGTACTCAAAGGTATTTCTAGAAATGACCCCGAAATGTGAGGTATTATTTGTATAAAGAGACGGACCTTTCTGAGCTGTGTGTTTCTGCGCTCTAGAAGTGATGCGGAAATGGAACTTCAGCTTACAGAACACAATTGGCAAAAAGTAATAAACATTTCTAGAATTCTGTATTGACAACGGTACTGAAGTAAGGTGGAAATTGCAGTTATTGCTAGAAGACTCGACTCCCATTCACCAGGGACGGGTGCTCCTGTATTCCTGTTTATGCTTCACCCACTGGGCTGTATAGCAGTTCTCTCCCACAGTCCAGGACCAGCCTCTGCTAGTTCTATCACTCTCCTTCTCCACCAAAGCTTTCTGGTTGACCAACATGCCTCCTGGTGAATGCTGTGGTTGGTATGGCGCTGTGATCTCCTTCCCGACACCAGAGGCTTCATCGTCTGCGTCCTGATCTGCCTTTGTGGTCCCTTCGAAGGTCTGGCTACACATGTCAGCCTTTTTGGATGCAGACACAGGTGGAAGCGAGAGAGTCTGGGACCTAGATGCAGAAGAATGACGGGGATAAAGAGGTATATGCTGAAAAGTCTCAGGTGATAGTAGGAATAAGGATGATATAAGGAGACGCAAACATGCCAGCTAAAAATGGAGAAGAGAGTCAATTTCAGAACAGTCATAAAACTGATTCCCCATTCTTTCTTTCAGGCTTGTCAACCTCCCTGACAATAAAAAGTTAGATGTCCAAGTGTCTACAGTACATTAGAGTAAATACCTGCTTTGTGGTGTGTGAATACAGGCCAACCTGTGTGTGTCTGTATATCCCAGTGCGTATGACTGTTCCCCAACTGGTCTCAAACCTGAGGAGGCACAAGGTACTAACACATGAGGGAAAGCAAATCTACAAACCTCAGCGTCTGGCTTTACTGAGCCCTTATCCTCACTAGTTATTATAGGGCAATTCACAAAAGGGTTTTGACCAGTATGAGTTTTTGAAGGCTGACATCAATGTTCCTGGATAGGAACCGCCAATAGATTTGATATCTATAAATCTGACAAATAATCTGTGGTTCCCCAAGAATTATATTCTTGTGAGGGTGGAAAAGGCTCTGAGACTACATTTAGACCATCATGGGACATTCTTACTTGCTTTTTTAAAATGTCACATTCAAGGGATTTCACCCCAAACTGAAAATTCAGTCATGATCTCTTCACCCCATGTCAGTGGAAACTACACTGAAACAGGTAGGACCACCAGTCAGAGCTAGGCATAGTTCTATCTCAGCCCTTTTCCAAATCACCAAGGTTAATGAGGCTGCGGTTTACAACTCCAAAAAAGCATAAATTGCCCATCACATTTCTCCAAGTAGTTCACACATTATAACCCAAGTGTTTTGCGGCCCAATAATTGCACCATCAGTCCAACAGTCCCATATTTACCTCATCACCACATACATTTTTCTCTCTGACAATGGACACCCAACAGTGCTGTGGTAGAAGACTGCTTGTGACTTTATGGATTTTAAGGACTGTTGCAATGTATGCTGCAATCTATGAAGAAAATAATAGGTGATAATGAGGTAAAGACTTTTTGGAGCAGCAAAAAGAAAAGTTAACTCTGTTAGTTTGGGACCAGGCTAAGATGGAAGTGTGCAGGCTAACTTGCTGTGTCTTTGGTTGTCCAAGCAACTTCAGTCCAGTTTCTACTGGTGGGTAAAAAGATAAAAAGTTGAGATATTAGTCAGGAGGCCAAAACTGATATTACAAATTAAGATAACGCCTCTGGGTAAAAGCAGACAACCTATCCAGTATTAATATTTAACCCCATTACATGTGTTCTAGCTATGTTGTCATCTCAGAAAATAACATTTGGGTCATTTTAATATTGTATACTTAAAGCTGATAAAATCGGACTTCTTTCACAATTCTGCCAATTTTTTTTTACATTTGCTCCTGTAATTTTGAGCAAATTTACAATATTATGCATCTAATGTGCAAGAATGATCCTCCAAAGTGTGATCCTCCACTGCCCACCCCCTCTTCTCGTCGTGTTCATGTACAAACACACAGAGTTCTGAAGCAGACTTGTCCGCTACACGGAGGGCCTGTTTTCATACAGGTGCACTGGGCAAAGTGCGGCCAGTCACTGGCGCACTATAGTTTTGGTGAGGCTCAGTGAGGGTTTCTCCCCACCTGGGCGTGTTTGGTATTTTGAAGAAGTGCTGTGTGTCAAGGTAGGAGGGGAGGCGCAGTAGTGGGTGTGTTCTCATCATTCCTGTGGCTCACTGGAATTTTGATGGCATGGGTGACCGCGATTTGCACCCGCTAGTGCCTGCCTGCTCAGACCCTCAATCTGAAAATGCCACATCAGAATTGGATGTTTTCACATTATATCCAATGGTATTGTTTCAGCCTATTTAGCATGACAGTGTTCTGAATGTTCATATTTTCAATGTCTTCTTTTAGACCTATGTTATTCCTTTTGGTGTGATGCATGTTTTCCATGATGTAAGTTAATATATACTCAAAACAAAACGGAGTTATGTCAAGAACATCCCTTAAGAAGTTGCCTCAAATATATATACATATATATATATATATATAAGTGCTGGGCATAGATTAATTTTTTTGATCTAGATTAATCTCACTGCAATCCTGTAGTTAATCTAGATTAATCTAGATTAAAATGATAGATTTGAATTTTGCCGAAGACATTCAAAAAATGCGTGACCTATCTAAATAATGAAAATGCATCACAAACTGCTTGAGAAAGCTGTTCTACTATAATATTTGGTAATGCAAAATAATGTTCGATAAGATTTAGTTTGGTGTTTCATTTTTTATTTTGTTAAACATGAATGAATTAGACAATCTTCCA
>OMLF01057132.1:24296-49974 GCA_900302615.1 Holocentrus rufus | reverse complement strand
CTCTCTCGTCTACTTGAATGTCACCCGGTCTGACTGCTGTCTGCGGACTCCATCCGAACGCTCATCACACGTTAGGCTACTCAGCCTACTGTGTCGACTAAGACCGAAAATAGTGGATCAGTACTGCAAGTTTACACCGTTGGATCGTGTCGATCATCGGCTTAACTTGTTCTGCTTGTAGCATAATATTTAGAAAGCTGTCACTCACCTGTCAACTCGCGGTGTTGTCTGTCCTCATCTCTTGAGTGTCATCTGAAAATTTCCCGCGACTTCCGCCGATAGATAACTTCCTGTGGTTTCAAAATAAAAGCTGTCCGGTGGCGGAGTGTTAATATGCTGTTCGGGGCCCTCTTTTTTTTTTTCTCAGAAATTTTTTACCGAGGTCCGGACCTCGGTGACCTCATAGCTGGCTACGGCCCTGGTAAGCTGTGCTGATCATCAACCTATCAACCACCTGCAGATATATTATGCTTATTTTATGAGGCAGTAAAAACCTTACTTGATGTACCTTTAAACCAGCTACTGTAGCTAGTTAGAAAGTTTCGTGAGGGTCTTGTTCTAAAATGCTGATAATGCCGACTGACAAGTAAACCCATGTGTAGTTCAAAGATGAAGCAGTGAGTTGGTGTGAGGATTCAAATTTTATCAAGGAGTGTGTGTGTGTGTGTGTGTGTGTGTGTGCATGCGCGGATATGTGCAAGCATCTACACACGTGCTTCTTAAGAATCTTATGTGTGAATTAGCCCCCACCCCCCCATACTGTTAACTCCAGGAGTGTATTTCCAATTTGCCCAAGAGTCTATTAGCACTCACTTTCAATTACCACTCCTCTAATGGATGTTGACACAGAATCTACTCTACTTGCAAATCCAGGAAGCTCACTTGTTCAGATGAGGAGGAACTTACAGCAGCAAGAATAGCAGATGCCTTTGAGATTCAGTGTGACGGCACAAAACCAGATGGCTTGTAGAGGCCGACCCACATCTCAGGAAGTTAGAGAAGGTGGTTAGAGGCCTGGACTCGTGACAGAACTTGCAAAGAGCCATTCAGATTCATAGTAAGCTGCACGCCGGGCTCACACACAGCACTGACCTCTGTCGCATTTCCAATTACCAACCTGCTACTGGAAGTGCGATTGGACATTTAGTTCTTGATTGAGCAAGAGTATTGTCTTTACTTGTCCAATCTAGTCAAAAAAGTTTTTCATTATTGTTGGCAGTTCAACTTCAACATCCAGAAAACTTCACAGCAGACGACAAAGACTCTACCGACATCATTTAGAGTTATGATGCGTTTACTTCCCATTTCCTCCTTTTATTTTGCAGTGCATGAACATTACGGTGTCAAACCTCGCTTGAAATTAACCGTTGTCCCAGATAATAACAAAAATGCAACACAATACAACTTTATTTATCGCCGGAGGGCATTTTGAGTTTTTGGGCATGCAAACATGACGTAAAAAAACACAATATAACACAACACAGACAGAGTTATAGAAACAGTGTAATAATAAAGTGCAAGGCAGTAGTGCCCATTAATTTAAAATAGTAAACAATAGCATAACTAAAAAAAAAACTGATGTCCAAAAAGTGCAATGTAGGCAGCTGTTAAAGACAGTCTAAATAAAACAGACATGGATGTGACAGTAAAGTTTGTAAGGTGACATGTTTTGGGGGATTATTTCCTGGCTGACGCTGTCATTTCTTCCTGTGGGTGTCAGCTGATTGACAGGAAGGAGGCAGGATGGTACATAACGCAGCACTGATAAATCACTCATCTGACAATAAAATAACAATACAGCGGAAACTGTTACAACACCAAATTAAGGCCACGTGGTTCCTATAATGGATTATCTAGCTCTGGAATGATGGAATCCCTGTCTGGGCCAATCAGAAACTAATAAGTCACCTTATTCTGAGCTGTAATTGTAGTTCCCCCATGGTCTAATTAGAGTAATTTTGAATGCTGGGATGCAGTGGTGAGATGTGTGTTCTCCCCACGTTTTGTCAAAATCAGATCAGCGGTATTTGATATTTTATGCGTGACAGATGGATGAGCCAGCAAATTATGTAGCACCCCACTTGGGCTGATTGGTGTTATTTTGGAAATGTGAGCACACAGTGGTGAGATGCAGCATCTCCCCAAATTTTGGTAAAATCCAATTACTGCATAAGAAGAACCTCCACTGTAGAATAATGTCGTATCAAATCTCTCTTTTTTTTGCCATTGTGCCATCGTCAGCATCAACGTCAATGATGGCTTGGTGCTGAAACTCATTCATTATTACCTGTTGCCAAAATGCAATAAAAAAGAGATTTAATATGACATTATTCAAAAATGCTGAATTCTCCTATGTGTTAATATGAAGCTAATGGTTCAGTTCACTCACCTTGTGAACAGTAGTAGATTCTGAGATGTGCTTGCAACTGAACAAGTACTGGAGAGTCCCCTCCCATATGGCCAATCATTGTCATTTTGAAAAAATGTTAGAGTGGAGCACGAATATGTATCATTCCACCAAGTCTATTGAAAATCTGATCATTGGCATCTAAGATATTGTGCATCACAGTCAGATGGATGTGATGCATTTTACTCTGATTGTAATTCAGAGAAAATACACTGTGCCTCTCAACTTTATTTAAATATTTTAATTCCAATAACAGATATATAAAAATAACAAAAAAAAATCATTCATATAGTCTTCATTTACATATCTGACCCCTACATCTCCTGAGAAAATGTTTTCTGGCATTTCTTAAGTGGTAACATTTTAGAAAATTATTACTTTTTATGTTGATCAGATAAAATGATATCAAATAAGAATACAGGTAACTTTTTTAATTTATTTTCTGTATTGGTTATACAATACTTTCAAATTAAATTCATAATCTCTTGTCTCCCATCTAATATGTCAGTATGTGAGCTTTGTTCAGAAAGACACGCTAATATCTTGACTATGGTGAAATACATCAGCTCTGGGTGTAATCTTAACATGTCTGAGTAAATGTGATGGTGTTGGTATTTCAGACAGTGACTCTAACTCATCCTCCCCCCTGCTGGCTGACATCTAGACCCAGTGGGAAGTGCTGACTGCGTGTGTGTAAGACTTCTGCCTTATTACTGGTCATGAGCTGTAAGATGTACCACGCTCACCATAAAGTTAGATCAGAGGGAGGAAAAAGTGACAGAAAACTAAGTCAAACTTGAACCACACACACACCCACACACATGCATGGAAACGCACACCCTCCCCGCTTCTTATACACTTTCAGATCAATACACATTCAAGAGCTTGTGCATGTGTATTTTGGATATTCTCCCCAGAGAGAACAGACCAGGCAACACCGGCTTGGTTATTTTTAAAGCTCCATACCTGTGGATGGAGTGGTGAGAACACCTGTGCAGCCCCGCTGCCGTGTCAATTTGCACATTTGGGCAAGTAAACACACCACTTTCTGAATCAATACACATGCAGATGGTGACACCTGCACATGTGTGAGTTTCTTAAGATGCACTCAGCGATCTACGAGTGATTAGGAGTAATTGCAGACCTACGATCGCTTTCAAGAGGATCTTTATTTAAGATGGTTTTGGAAATGCTTTGTAAGTAAAAGAAGATTCATAATGCAGATTCTATGATCATCTTGGCCTTTTGGGAAGCGAGACCCTGATCTGGCAATGTTGCTGCTCTCTTTTCAGCACAACAGGGAACATGGCTGTTTTCTCAGTGCTGCTGTTTGGAACCCAGATTTATTGATTTTGAGGCCATGCTGAAAGAACTACTTTGATTGATTATGGTCATGTGGTCTGTTAAACATCTTTGGCATTGATCTGTCATAGTGAACGCTACACCAAAGCTCTGCAGCTATAATCAACCCTCATCCATGGATCACCCCTTTCTCAATCACTACAGTTGGTAGAGCATCAGCTGCTGCAAAATAATCAATGTCCTTGCTAAATAATGGAACCGGGCTTTTGCAGGATATTAGAGGGATTTACATACAGCATCCTGTTTACATTTTGCGAACATCAGCAAGACTCCATTTCGATTTCTGTGCAACACACAAGTAGACAATCATTGTGCACTCTGTGCATGGACTCCAGGGTGCTGATGTTTGTATGGAGTCCCTCTGTGTCTATCACTCCAGTGTTCCCAGGCTGTCAGTCAACTCTGCCTTCAAACACTGACTGAAATGTGAATGCACATGCTCAAACACTAAACTTGCCCTCTCCCTGTTCCTCATGGCATGCACTGCAATGCAAGCACCTCAGGCAATTTACATTAACATATTAGAGCTCCTGACTTTTTTCAGTGCCGCTAAATTCATTTCCATTTCTCATTATTTTCTGGCAAAGGCTGTATTTTCCTCACAATCAACAGATAATTTTGTTCCCTTGGTAGGGCACTATGCACTCAGAGCTGAAATCACTTTGTATTGTGTTATATCAAATTCTGATGCAGATGTTGTTCTCATGTACCTCTGAGGAAATCATGTATTTGGTCCTGAAGATTATCTACTTAAAGAAGGAGTAACACTATCTGTCTAGAAACTTAGCAAAGTGCAGACCACTGACACAGTTCTGCAAGCAGGCTTAAAAACTGACAAATGCCTCTATTGTTGTAACCTGGAACATAATTTCATCAGCCGAGGTTGGGAATTAATTGAGTGACAAATGGAGGGCTAATCTGCATGACAAAAATTAACAGTATTGTATACAAGAATGTCTGAGATAAGAATGCATTCTTTGACAAGATGATTAGAGTAAAATGAATTTCTAAAAGATAATTTAAAATTTGTCAGTTATCAGTTTGTCAGTCTGGGATAACGGCATGTGCAAAGAAAGGTCTTTGTTCCCGGTTACGCGCCATTGGGTTGATGGAGATGAGATGTCACTCATTTCAAAAGATGACTGATGGACAATTAGGGATCGCAACCCTCGAGGATACCCAGGAGACTCGGACTTTAGCTTGGTCTGCTGAAATGCAAGAAATTCAGTCTTTTGAGGCAATAAAGGAACCTAGCAGTAAAAAAGGTCATATTTAAAGCTGACTGGATCTCTTATTTTGGATGAGTCATTGTGGTTTCTTCTGTTTTAAGAATATGTGACTTATTATTCTGTCTTGCAGCACAGATTGAGCTCCTGGTACCTGAATGCCTCCGTTTGTGGATTAAGGTCTTGTTCTAAAAATACAAAGCTTATGCTCCTGATGGCTTTGCTTCTTGTTTACCCTCATGATTCATTTTTTCTCAGTTCACTAGACTTTATAATCATCTTCAGAAATATTTTCAAATTTTGAACAATTATAGCAAAACTTCAGGTAGTAGCTGGTGACTAAAACCAGTGTCAAATAAATAAGT
This sequence comes from Holocentrus rufus, assembly GCA_900302615.1. Taxonomy (NCBI): domain Eukaryota; kingdom Metazoa; phylum Chordata; class Actinopteri; order Holocentriformes; family Holocentridae; genus Holocentrus; species Holocentrus rufus. The sequence continues at coordinate 44,614 of OMLF01057132.1, read as the reverse complement.
AAAATAAATAAAATAAAATAAACATGTCAAAAGCAGTCATAAATATAGGACATGTTATCAATGTTTCATGCATTTATACATGGTGCATGCATTGAGCAGAGTGCATTATATATCCCGTTGTGTCATTTTGCTTCACAACAGTGACCCAAGTATTTGTCTCATATGAAATATTCATGCAAGAGCACACAACATATCACTCTTGTTTCAGGGACATAAACACTGTATACTGGCCTGAATACAGGCCTGTATTTGCCATCCTCTTATGGCTGAAGAAAAGGGTCTAATCAAAAGCCAGGGTCATTCCAGTAAAAACATTTGCATGTAAAAAAAAAAAAAAAATGCTACGCTCCTGAAAAGTGAGTTTATGCATACCATTTATATCATCTGTGGGCTTAATGAAAATGAGTGAAAATGAATAATTAATTCATGTCTGCCTTCAATAGCCCAGTGAGGTGAATAGAAATTAGTTAGATATGATCATTTCTTTGGAAACTGATGAAAAACCTTGAAACCCCGTATGAGGGAACACATGGCTGCCACAATGGAGGCTGGGAACATGGGCAGCTCACTTACTTAAGTTTTCAAGGTTTCTGAATACTATGACAAAAGAAATTATTTACATAAGTACTATATGAATTGAACATGATTAATTCTTTTTGACAATTATAAGGGTCCAACTGTATGCTATAAACTATTAAATATGAGTTTAATGGATCTTCTAATTGCAAAAACTATGAAATGAGTGGATTTTCTTTTCAAACTGGCAGACTAAAATCAAGGTTTTTAAAAAAAAATCTTAACATACCTTTACCTGACAGAGCATGTGCATCACAACAAAGTGTAAAGACATCAGGCAGAGGCGCAAATACAGACGTCACACTTCCTCCCAACGGAGAACTGTTCTGAGAGCCAAGCAATATTGAAAAGGCTCCCTATTTTTGGTACCCACTTCTGAATGTGCTGCTAGAATAAGAAGTTGGGTCGATGAAAAGGGAAAATTGCACAAAAAGAAAATGAAACGAGTCAACTCGGTGCTGTGAGCATCTTGTCCTCAAGAAGGAGACTTAATAATTCATGAATCCACAACACTTGTGCTTCTGAGGGCAGAAGTTTTCATTTGTATGGAATATTTTTCCATGCAGTGTAGAGTATTTATAGAAAGGAAAGTTTGACAAGTAACATATCAACAAATGTTATTTACTGAATTATTTTTGAAGATCTGCGTCATAGCCTAATAAACAGTCAAATTTATTTTTGCTGTATCAAACAGTGGTTTTCATTCAGATTTCACTACTCACATCACTTCCACATCTTTTGCTGTCTGCTCTTCCAACATTAAAACATCTAAAACCCCTCTTTAATATTCCAGGATGTGAATGAATATCAGTTGGTCCCCCAAATATAGATACAAGATGTTAAAATGAAACCCTTCATCTGCAGAGAGTGCATGTGTGCACACTTAAAAAAAAGGAAAAGACCCTTAAATTGCATTTTAAGGGTGGAAAGACTGCGCCTGGTGGTCATACAACTTGCATAAACTTTTTCCCTTTGCATATTGCTGGAAAAAGAATGTGATGTCCTTTTTTGAGTGCTGCATACTCAAACACTGCGCGCGCATACACACGACACACACACATACACACACAAACAAATAAGCAAACACAAGAAAAATAACTTCAAGAAAGGGACACCATGAATGTTAGAGAGGCGGGTTGTGACTTGAAGGATGCTGGTTCTAATTAATAAACTGGTTGGTTAAGTCTGGGCAGGGAAAATCAATGCATAACATTCTTTTCTCTCCGAACAACAATTACAGCGATGCCCTTGACCATGGCACTTGACAAACTCGCATTGCTCCAGTGCAGCTGTACAGCAGCCAGCAGCGTGCTCAGCAAAACCCTCCCAGGATAAGTACAGGCTCAAAAAGATGATGTTCATCATCAAATGTTTAGTGCTGGGCTACTGAGCCCACTTTTAAGATCATGATTACATTTTATATTTCTATTTTCATTCGTGGGAGGAGCAGAAGTCACAGTCCAGGCTCCATGATGGGCTCTTTTCTTCCAGTGGCAGCGTTGCTGTTCACATCCTAGACAGCCTGACAGCTGTAAACAGTCAGATCAGTGCTTCACTTGTCTGAGAATTTCCTTTTTGTCTTTTTGTCATGTTCAATGATATTTTCTATTCTTCAGCCCAAAGCAGATGTTCTGAGTTTTTTCAAGGTTGAAGAGAGTAATTCTGATTCTGCTGTACTTGACGGCACAAAGCCACAGAGATAGCTGTGGGATACACTACTTCTGCTGCTTCATAACAGGATTTTGTGTTTTTCTGGATTTGTTGAGCCATTCGGAACCAGCAGGCCTGGTTTAGAGAATCACCTGGCTCTGGCTCTGTGGAGCACCTCATTCTGATTGGTCAATCACAGCATTTATGGTCTGATATTTGTGTTGGCGTGGTGAATAATTGACCTCACTGGGGACTGTCATTTCTATCAGGTTTGATTTATTGCTCTGCACAGAAAGTCCGATCCTGTTACTACCATTAATCAAGCCAGTAACGGGACCAGCTGGAGCTGTTACAGCATGGACTGCACTTTTAATTCATTTGGGACATGAAACGTGAACATGAAACATGAACATTGTTGGAGGCTGAAGAAAACCAGAAGAAACAAGGACAACAAAGAAGAAGGTTGACTGTAGTATGAAATAGGCTTATTGAAGTATTAATGCATCTAGTTTTCCAGGTCTAACATTAGCTGTTAGGAGCATAAGTAAGTAAGTAAGTAAGTAAGTAAGTAAGAACATAAGTAAACATAAGTAGAATCTATGGACTATTTGTTTCAGTGGAGTCTTGAAGACTAATATAATTATTTCAGAAATAATATTTTGATGGTCAGCTCTAATCTTATTCTGCATTTTGTCAACTTCATACAGGAATGGAGACAAAATGTCTGCCGCTTCACTTACACCTCTACAAATCTTAAAAGGATTCAGCACTTTAGTTTGATACAGGACAGGACAATAATCACTTAAGTAGTCTCATAATGCAATGCTGTAACTGATGAGATCCTGTTCACAGTGAAAGATTAGGAAACAAAATATTCAGTTTGTTAAGTTATCTAGTTACTTGTTTTAAAGGTGCAACATGTAATATTTCAACATCAATAAATTATTACTCAAGTGATGCTGAGATATTGTAATTTCTGTAAACAAACAAGATCATCTCTGAGAAAACTGTCTGCCTTTTTGCAATTTAATTTTTGTGTGCTACTGGGTCAGATTTCAAAGAAAATGTGCTGTATTATTGTTTTGCAGCTCAATAAAAAAATAGGAAGAAGGCTCTGTTCTTTCAGCACAAATGGAGCTAAATCTTTCAGAGTTGCTTTCAGAGCTCCTTGCTCTTCAAAACAAACAGACAGGGATAGATTTCAGGGAAGGGGAGGGGGAGAAGTTGGATCCTCTTTGTGACAGGAAGTAATGGGGTTTATGGGAAATGTGGTCTCACAAAAGCACTGTCGAGATAGAGGCTATCAGTGGTCTATGATGGTTATACCAAGGTATCATAATTAATTTATCCATCAGTGGCTAAAATGCTACAGTAGCACCTTTAAGAAATCACCCGTTATTCCTTGTTTCTGTTTCTCCCACATGTTTCTGATGACTGAACACTTGAGAGAAATGAGTGAGAGGGCTCTGTTTTAATTCAGCACTTCATCAGTCAAGAAGCTTATTCCCACAAGGCAAAGGACATTCTTTAGAAAAAAGGTACGTTAAATACATTTCAGACTAAATCCTTCTGTCTCCTTTAGTTAAAAACTTTTGTAATGTTCTTAGAGTCAGCAAGATTCAGTTAATGTGGCATTGCTACTGATAATGCTAACATATATGCTAAAAACACATTTGGAAATTAAGTTGAACAGAGGATTGTTATTGCACATTCAGTTCTGTGAGTAATGAGGTGTCGATGTGTACCAACGCTCCTGTCATCTGAACCACCTGCAGTCTGTGAGGCTTCCATAAACAAGGTCTGACTGTGCCATAAACCAGTCCTGCTTTGTTCTGTATGGCCCACTTTAGGTTCCCAAAGAGAAGTTTTATGTTGGCCAGTCGTGTGTTTAAAGTTCCCCCGTGAGGTGGAATGACAAAAGTACCCTTGAGAAACTTGCTGAGCAAGACGCCGGGGCGGCTGCTGTAAAAGTTTGAAAGTCAGACAAGAACATAAAAATTTCTTCACTCCCATTGTCAGAAGTCCTTTGGTGTCTCCCGTCCTCCAAGGATCCAGCAGCTCGAGCCTTTCAACAAAAGGGAACACCTTGTACAAATCATCCTGCCCATGACCAGGTGTTAAAAATGGGATCAAAGGTATACTTCAAAGAGACTCTAATACACTGTCTTTTTGTATAGACTGAAATTATTGGAATTATCTGTGTTTCACCTTCATCAGACACACACACAGTATTTCTATCATTCTGAAAGTGGGTAATAACCACTCATGGTGCAGACAAAAAGCTCAATTAGGATGAGATAGAGGTAGAAGTTTATTGTCAGCATGTTTACAAAAAGACAGCAGTCAAAACCATAAACCACAACAAATGGACACAGTGAACTTATTTTGTGCACTTCTCCCACCTTTTTAATCACCACCTGTTTTTGTTTGCCAGTGTGGGACAGACAGCTGGATTTTGATAGCTGGGCAGATGTCTCAAATATTAAGCGAGTTCACCAAGACTCACATTGTCAGAAATAGCAGCCATTTTCAAAGCCTGTAACCGGCAGTTACAGCCACGCTTTGAAAATTGAGAGCTACATTAAAATGAGAATTAAAACTCTAATTCACAGTTTAAACTCACCTTTGATGTCTTGTCTATGAGCTCAGCAATTAAATAACGGGTTATCGCTGGTTTGTAGACCGTGCTCAAACAACTGAAGAAGTGCTACCTTAAATGAGAATAAGATCCATGGAAGATGAAATGCCACATTTTCTTTATTAAAAAGCAGACCTGGGTCAAATCATTATTCAAATTACTTCTCAAAGTTCGTTTTAGTCCATTTGAAGTACCAGCTGGGTGGGGCTTGTTTTGGGACTTTGTCAGTATTCTGGGAACTTAAAGACAATATCCTCTGACTAAATAATTTTGGCTTAGTGCTAAACATTGAACATATACATATACTCGACCCATTTGACCCTTTTGGCGGGGCAAAAAATATGATGCAAAACAAGAAAAGAAGTATTTGCAAATATTATTTGGCCTGTTATAAAGCCATCTCTTTTTTTTAATTAAAATGTGTATTTATTTATTTATTCATTTTTGGTGTTTTTGAGGTATATGTCTTACATTTTGAATCTTGGTATAATTATCACACCTTGCACCTCTTAAATATTCTTGATACACACTTCATATTTTTGCATTTTGTTCTATGGTGACTATATATTGAAGGGTATTTTCATTCGTATTTTTATGATGTGATTTGTTTCCCCCTGTCAGTTTGTTCATCGTCAGTCAATCATCAATAAATTTTGGGAGCTATTTATTTCAATGTGCAGACTTTGTTTTTTCATAAATATGGGAAATGACCATGGGATGAGTCAGACCAATGGGAGTAAATAATTCATAGGATCCACTTTTTTAATTTATATACTGTGATGTTTAAAGAAAGGACAGGATACAGCAAATACAGAAAAGTTTATTGTCCAATTTGTGTTTGTATTTGCATGAACAAACTTACTCTTACTCTCACTTATGATCTCCCCTAGAGATCCAGACACTTCAGGCTCCAAACTGCCAAATAAATATATGCACAAGAACATGAACCTCAAACTCCCGTGGTGGTGATGTTCAAAAACAGCTCAAGTGTAAATCCTTTCTCTCTCTCCATTATTGTTTCCATTATAGCAGAATTTCAAAAGGAAAGAATGCTGGTCTGGGAGTCTGTGTTTGAAGAAGTATTTTTAGAAAATCAGTGACAATACCTCACACAGCGAGAGGAGAAGTGGTTCCACCCACTGAAAATGAATTGAAAGAAAATATTTTTGGGCAGGACGGCGGTACTACAGCTGGCCGTTTGGTTTCTGTGTTCGGAGGTCAGTGCTGCCCCTCTTGTTGAAACACCAACTTAATGGACTGTAACAGTAAAAAGAATAAAACCAATAAAAGAAACATTCAAAATGAGTGTGTGTGTGTTGTGAGGTAGGACGGGGGCAACCTTTGATACCTTTTCGTATGGCATCTTGGGATTTCTGGTTTGTTTGTTTTTCTGGTCCAGCGGCCGCACTGGTCCCAGCATAGCGGACGCAGCCAGTCTCCTAAGGGGGATTTGAAAGGATTTCTGGCAAAATCCAAGCCCGGCTTTGTACGCTTAACGTTTAACTTTTGGATAAGAGCCTTCGTACAAAAATGCGCCCGGATTTCTGGAACAGCCGCAACTGGACACGCACGTGATAAAGAGAGATGGGGAAAAACAGGAAAATCTAAATGGTCTCCCTTTCTCTGGAGCTGCTTCGCTTCACAGCCTGTTCTCTCCAGGCTCGATCTGTGTCACATTTGCTTTAGTGAGTGCTCCAAATTGGTTAATGCTATGCCAGTCGGTTTGTAGTGCAGGATCAGTGTGGACAGCATCCATCTCCTCTGAAAGAACCACTCTGAGCAAAACAATAAAAAGGACTTCAAACGTATAAACGGGAATGAGAAACAGTATCCACATGCAGCAGCATTGAAGTCCATCTCTAATTTTCTTCAACTGCCCATGCAGTATAGAGAATGTGTATATTTCTGAAATATGAGCTATAGACAGATCATTCAAGCAGGATTATCTTAGGACAGAATAGAGTGCAGCCACAGTTTTGTAGGTTGACCTCAAGTGGAAATTAGCTAACTCATATTATCCCCATTGTCCCAGACAGTCTAATTAGTAGGGCTCCAATTGATGATTATTTTCACTGTCAAAAATAATGATTAGTATTCATCAGAAGTTAGCAGAGCCCACAGTAATGTCTTCAAATTGCTTCCTTAGTCTGACCAGCAGCCAAAAACCCCAAAGTATTCATTTCATTATGTATGAAATGAGAAAAGTAAGCCAATCTTAACATCTTAGTAAAGCTGTAATCAGAAAATGGCACTTGATTTCCTATTGATCAACAAATCAATTAATCAACTAATTATTTTGTCACTACTAATGAGTGTTTGTAATCATGAGTAACTGTTTCCCAAAGCCAGGAAATGCTGCAACTACAACTACTAGTCGAAATCACAACCATCATAATAAAATGTGATGAAAAAATAACATACATAAAATGATGCTACATGCTTGAAATTATATAAAGACATTTTTGTACAAGCAGCTCTTGTTGAACTAAAGATGACACTGATGTAACCAGTCTGCAGTCCTCGGTCAGAGCCCTCCAAAGCCTCGGAGCCCTGACAGGAAAAGCCAGGTCACCTTTAGTGTTTAGCCTCGACTTAAAGCCAGTGTTTACCACCTCTGGCCTGCGCTCATTACAGCTTCACACCAGTCATGACACATTGGGGTCATGTATGTAATGTCCATCGTCCATCACGTACAGCATGGATGCAGCAGTGCAGCCACAGCCAGATTTTATTTGTCTGCAGCGTATTTTTTTTTCATTCATTTTTTTCAGTTTTTTGTTGTTTACTTCGATCGTGCTTGAGCTATGCATCAAGCAGAATATATGTTTATTTTCAATATTTAAGTCCACGCCTCCTACAGTTTTCATTTCGGTTTTTCAAGGTTGATGAAGGAGATGGTGCCGGTCAGCGGCAACATGGTGCTGCCCGTCTGTTTTTTCATGTGTTTGTTTGTCTTGTTTTCATATGGAATGCTTTGTTTACTGTTTATTGTCCCCGATGATTGAAGAATGGGGAAGGGACTGTGGATTGGCCTCTGTACATTCATCCATCTGTCTGTCTGTGTGCAATTGTGTGCATCTTGGATGAAAACTGGAGGAACGATTGATTGCACTTTTAGGTTTGAACTTTTAGCATACAGGTAGATAGATAGATTGATTGATACATAGATACATACATACATACATACATACATACATACATTTTTATTCATAGAGGGAAAAAAATATACATTGAACCCAATTATGTTTTGGCACCAAGGAGTCCTTATTTTTTTCCAAAAATGCTGACAGAAGCAGCCTGTGAGTCGACCATCTCCTTTCTTTTCATCTCTGCAGGACCTCCGTACCCCTATTAGGTTGCCCCACCCACATTTCCAAAGCTTCCTATGCCCATGGAACTTTAAATAAATGAATAAATTTAGCTGCTATTTCCATCTGGGCTATACAGAATGACCATTATCAGCAGATCTGGTAACATAGTTGTGAGATTTGCTTTAAAGCCTTATTTGACAGTGCAAAAAGTCAGGTTTGTTGGAATAACATGTTAAATTGAATGTTCAGCTGTTTGTCACTCATAGCTGCACTGAATGAAATTCCTGTGTTATATTGACTGATATATCTACTGCTGATTTTCTCTCATACAAGCAAGTCAACTGGCATCCCAGATCTAACTCAGCCCCTGTTAAACAGCTAGAATAAAAACCAGCAATACACAGCCTCTCAAGGACTCAAGTTGGGAACACTGCTTTATGTATTCATCTACAAGCACAGAGCTGACAAGAAAGACAGCAAACCTGGCACAACAAGTAGAGAAAAAAGAAGAGATAATAAAAGATATCATATTACATATTGATTTTCTATTTCTTCACAGAGTGCAGACACACCCACAAGTCAAAATAATGTTTTTTCCGCAATTCACATATGCAGAAAAAACAGACCGGAATTAGAAGACAAATGGACAGTGAGAAAACGCAGCAACACTGAATGAAATGTCTCTGTGTCAGCTACAAGCACGTGATGTCTAAAATCCCAATCACAGACATGTCTGCTGGACTCTGGCCTGCGGGAACAGTTAAGAGAGTCTTATCTGAGAATCTAAGACTGCATTCTGGCTCATTGAGGTTAGAAGATCAGAGATGGAGCTCCGGCCCCAGATAAGCCTCAGAAGGCACCGAGGAAATCTTTAAATCAATCTTAAAACTTTGAGGCAACCAGTGTAAGGATGGAAGGATAGTCCTGACCTTCCTGCAGCTTTTTGCACAAAATGCTGCAATTATTTGTCTGTTACTGTTTTATCTGCTTATTTTGATTTATATTTTGATTTTATTTTATATTTTTACTCTACTTTGTTCTTCATTGTGTGCTTCTTTTTCCTGGGTTTTCCATTTCTATTGTGTCTCGTTACTGTGTTTTATTATTTTATTTGTTTTCTATTTTTGTATATAAAAATTGATGATGATGATGATGATGATGATGATGATGATGATGATGATGATGATCAGGTTCACTTGATTCATCTTTCTAAGTATTTCCATTGCCTAGAGGACTTTGGGTAACTGAATTGTTTGTCAGTCCAAATAAAGTGACCGCTTACAGCGAGTCTGCATCAAGTAAAAAGGTCTTGAGGAGATCTAATTACATCACATAAAGTGTCTCTTTATGTGATGACTTCATAATAAAACATTGTGTGTGGTAGATAAGTGTCGTGAACAAGCTTGTTTTGTGTTTACAAGTAGATGAGAGGATAAAGCATGTATGTTTCTGAGTCACTGAGAGACAGGACCAATCTTATTTTGGACATATTCCTCAGTTGGAAGAAACATGACTGCACTGGCTGCACTGGAGTGTTGCTCAACTTGCATCAAAGCTGACATCTAAATTTTTAATTGCATCCTTAAGACTGCTGAATGTGTCTTGAAATGGATTCAGGGGCAATAAAAAAAACTCTAATGGCAAAAAATACTAAGACATCCAGGCTTAACAGCAGCTAAGCTGTGGACTAATATGAATATAAGTTAAGTCACGCAGCTACATGTGATCTTCTGAATGACTAAGCAGCTCTAAAAAGCATGACATGCAATCTTTAGCATTTCATTTTCATAAGAACACAGGTTTTCAGGGTTTAGTTCTCTGGTCCATGTGACTGCGGGCGCACCCAGGGGGGCGGAGTGAGGATGAAGGACACATTTTCTGTTTCAGAACTGATAAGACTACTACAAACATTCTGTAGACCCACCAAAATTAATTGCACACTCATTGTTTATGGAGCAGCTTCAGATGTTACATGTACGGCTAGAGGGGTTTGGCTTTGGAAAGAGTCAGAATGAATGCTAAACCACACGAAATCCTCAAGCAGCACCCTGCACACACACACATGCACAGATTTATTTTATTATTTTCTTAAAGTTCCCCTTATTATCATTTTGTTGGCATGCACAAGCACAAACTTTGCTCACCTCTCTGCACAACAACAACCAGTTTTGTTGTGAGGGACTGTGCCCACTGTGCTGTGGGGAAATTCCCTGACTTCATTTGCTGTTATACAATGGGAGGCTCAGATTATAAATGAGGCTTTGAATGGGGCAGCTGTCCTTTATTTACATCTAGAGGTTGTGATGTGAAATTACATTGTGTTTCATCATCTCATTTTATTATCTCTGCCAGGAGATCACGCGTTTGTTCGGGTGTGTCTGTGTGTGTGTGTCTGTCTGCGGCCAATACTGCAAACTACAGGGCCTTTCAACCTAAAATGTTTTGTGCACGGTGATGAAGAACCTCCTCTGGTTGAAAACTTTTTGTTCTCACTTCTTCTGCTCCCTCACTCCATTCATTGTCTATTTTTCACACCTGTGCCTGTTGACCTGTACAAACAGGAAATTATTACTCGCTCACAACCTGCAGAAGGTCACTTGACACCGAAACGTTGCTGACAGAGCTTCTCTGAATAAAATGAGATAAGCACTCCAATTTAAAGGTGTTGTGCCTTTGATTTTCAATTTTTGATCATTTTGGAGTTTCTGACTGTGTGGTGTGTGTCAGGACGATCTTTCAACGTTCATTCAGTCGCCACATTTATTACTGCTTGTGTTTGTTCTTGACCTTCTTTCCACAGAATTTAACAAACGACACACTTCATCTTACATCATTAAAGGCCAGCAAACAATCAGCTATTTTTACACACACACACACACACACCACACTCACACACACAGTCCAGTTTTCCAGCAGAAGCTCACATTCTCTGAGGAAATATGAAACATTTAGTTTTGCCATTTAAAGGCTACAGTAAATTGCAGCTTAATTTGAAACCCTAATCCACAATGGCTTCAGGTGTTTTGATTTTTGAAGTATAATTGTGGCGTAACAACAATAAATTCACCAGCACACTGAGGAGGCACAGTAGAGCAGTGCTAAAATATTGACTTTGGACTATCCTAAAAAAAGTGTGACCAGCACATTTACTTTCCTCACAACAGTATCGCAGTCTAAATAGCTGATACAGTGAAAACCAGCATTTTTCTATGCCTGGATTTACAACGATGAGACCATCATATATTTGTTTAACAAAATGAAAAGCAATCAGCAGGATTCTTACATGGTGTGATCAGTCAACACTGTTTTTGTGCTTAGAAATTAATCAGCACAGATCCATACAGGCAGTAATTGGATTTCAGGCAAGGTGAAATTAATAAAGACACTCCCACCATGCAAAACTAGATAGCAATCTGTGATGTGTGTGTGTGTGTGTGTGTGTGTGTGTGTGTGTGAGTGAGAGAGAGAGAGAGAGAGAGAGAGAGAGGGAGAGTGTGTGTGTGTGTGTGTGTGTTGAATAATTTTACAGTGCCCATTCCACTCTATTGGTTTGTGATAACTTAAGTGGAAAAAGAAAATTAAAATTCATATTCATATAGAGATAGTGATATTATGCTGCAGAGTCAATTGGATTTGAAAGTCATTTGGATGTGTTCATGATGGGAGGAGTATCTCATTGGGCGGGATGTGGAGGATAAGTAATTTCCTAGTATCACTTCCAATTTAGGAAATCCACTTTGTTCAAATACCATAGCTCACTTGCGTCTTAACCTTGTACCTCTCACCGTGGCATTGGTGGAGTTACTGCATTTATTACTAACTCAATCTGGACTTTTTTTTTTTCTTAAACGTTATCAAGGTTGAATACGTGGATACTGGAAAATCGGCTTTGGTGGACTTGGCTTAAGATAGTTAAAGACTCATCCTGGATTTGAGTAATCTGGTTTCGTAAGGGAAAATTGCAGCTGCGCTATATAATAGAGAATGAGTCAAACCTCCATGGAATCACGTCTGAGCACATTTTATTTTCAAACATAATGGAAAGAGTGAATGTAAACAAGCTCTTACATGGAAGCTTTTATGCCTCTGCATTGATGTGCATGTTGCTGAATTCCAGGAAACAACATCAACAAGGACATATCATCTATGCTTGTCCAATCGTGTCAGAGGCACTATTTTCATTGAAGTAGTCTTTTCTATGCATCAAATTGACTTTATGTGTGTTGATGTGCTTCTCCACATGCACACAACTACATTAGGACCTTTTCCATTACATATTAATCAGCAGACTTGTCGCAGAGCAGGAAACTGCAAAAATGTCAACAGAAATATCCACTGCTCTGCCACTTATGCACCAACAAATCTGATCAGCACCACGGACAGCGCTCATCTGACTGCTGCATCACCCAGCCGTTAAACTGAATGATGACCAACAAAAACAATGACATCAAACACAGTTAATATTCGCAACTCCTGGGAATATATGGTGAAAAGCTGTAGATCCTGTAGATATATGGTTAGTTTAGTGAATAGTCGTGTATTAAACAGTCTCAGTGGCTGTTCTAATCAGTTGGAGGCCTGTAAGTAGCGGTACAGTGACGCTGCTGATATCGACTTTACACAGAGCATTTATACCAAGTTATTGGTACGCTGGACCCAGGGTTGATTTCTGTGTATTTCAATGTCAGGCCAGGCAACAGGGGGGTTCAAATAACTTGACTCACCTCATAAAAAAGGGGAGAAAAGCACCAGAAAAACAAGACCTGCACAAGCATTTGCTCTCTATACAATAAAGCCTGTGCATAAGGTGTGAGTGAAAGGCTACGTTCACATCACAGGCCTCAATGCTCACTTCCTATATTTCTATCTACTTTTGCTTTGACTACTCACATCATGTCCATGTGACTAATATCTGATATCAGTGTGATCTGAACTCTGCATGCACACATTTATAGCAAATGAACAGCAAAAAATGGCATTTGTGTGACAATGAATATCAGATGATTTCTTGCCTTTTGCTCTTGCTGCTGTCCTCTGTTTTGTTTGTTTTCTTTTTTCTCTCTGTTTTTATCCTACTATCTTTGCAAGATGAGAGCAAGTTATAGGTTGGTGCTTAAACTTCAATCAGCACATGAGTATAAGAGGTGGCACAGGGGACTTAAATATTATGTCCTGTGTATTTATTACATATAAGGAGCTATGTATGGATTTGCATGAATCCACATTCAGAAGTATAAAACCAACACAGACAATTTCAGGGGTATATCAGTGAGCACTCTTAAGACTTCTGCAAAATGTTGTCCCAGATGTCAGACCAGCTGTCTACAATGAGTCTGTGAAAGATACAAGATGCTTTTTCCCATTTAGTGTAATCAGAGGGGATGAGAGAGGCACTGTTTCAGGATACAAATGCCTAAGCACCGCTTCCTTTTAAATAACTTTGCTTTTAACATGGCCACCATGTGCACATCTATCTGCAAGCTTGTAATCTCTGATAAGACAAATATGTGAATTATAAAGGCAGTTATAGAATTTTTTTTCCCGCTCTTGAGCAGTTACATGATTGAAAACCATTTGGCAACAAACTCAGAGAAGGCAGTGATGTTGTATGCATCTTTTTTAATAAGACTTAACCCAGGCTGAATCGCCTGAGGCTCCACATTATTTGATGATAAAAAAAAAGGATTTTCTAAGGCTCTCATTCCAGTGTCTAGCTGAGTGTTTGCTTGTGAGAATTTACTGATTTCCCCTACTGTTTTTACATCACTGTATTGGTGATGGTTTTCTGGTGCCTTATGAGATGTTTGCTTTTTCCCCTCATCTTAGATATTTCTCAAAGTAAATATTTTTAAATAAATGCTGTCTAAATATGATAAGGTACTCCCAGTCAAAAAGAAGTTGAAAGCTTTATTTGTTGAAAGATTTATTTTGGAGAGCGTGAAAATTGGTCCCATAGTGACCTGGAAGCAGTGTGTTTGTTTACAGGCAGAAAGTGGAAATAAGACATGCTCTCCTGTCTCCTCTCAGCTCCTGCACTGTTACCCAAGCACGTACTAATATGGGACGGTTAACAGACCTTCTTTAAAAAAAAAAAATGTTAAGTTTTATACCCTGAGATTTGCACTTTGATTAAACTTTGCAAAACATGATTACTGGCCTCTCATTCACAGTGATGGATTGCCTTTACTGGCTGAATTAGAAGTCTCTAGAGATGTTTTTTTCCTCTTTGAATTGGACCAAAAGAGCTTGAGATGTTTGGAAAAAAAAATGTTTTATGACGGTGCATGCATGTCACAATTAGCATGGAAAACGGGGTGGAAAAAAATCACAAATCATATCGAAATTGCCCTTAACTTTAGATCCTAATGGGATATTTCGAAGAATTGCTGTTTCTGACCTCCTGGGTCTTCATTTAGCTGCAGCTTGAGGTTTTGAGGTGACGGCAGGTCATGAGCTGCTTCAGTAATTAATATACTTTAAGATAATGCGATATCCCAAAAGTCTTGCCAGCTAAGCCTCAGCTGCTCTACACTTTCCAAGTTTATCCATTGTCCCTACTTAGCTTCTGTGGCACATATTGCCACTTCCTCCAGGGGACATGTTTGCTCCACAAGCAATTTCCTCTTTTCTAAGGTTGTTGCTTTGTTCCATACAGGTTTGCTTGTGCCAATATCCCAGTGCATGAGTGCCAATTACGCTTGCTGAATTGCATCTTTGGGAATCCATTTCTGCCCAATTGCTAGGGTAGAGTCCACACCGCTTTCTGTTGTTGCTCTGTTAGTGTTAACTCCAGGCTCACTTTTGCACATTTGAATTTCTTTGTTAGGTTTTACGTTGCTTCACTGCGAAGGCTGAGAGCAACACCTGCCCATCTCCCAACATATAAGATAATTATTATCTTTAACGTGCCTGGCATCATTAAGAGTACCTTATGTACTATTAATGGTCAAATCAGACACAGTACCAACCAACTGTGGACCAACCATCTCTCATTAGTCAAAACCTTATATAAAAGAATTTAAATTTATTTATATTCAGGTTTGAACCTGTCTGTCCTTGGAAGTTTCACGCTATACCGTCTTCTTAATGTCTGCCAAGTCTCTCCAACATTGTTTGAATTGGTTCTTTGTCAGTGTAGAATATTTTCTCTGACGGTTTTCTCTTCACAATAGATAGGTTTCTTAATGTGCATGGTTATTTATTTATTTGTTTGTTTTGTGGCACTCTGATTTCATTTGTTTTATACTGCAGGGTCAGCTGCAGAACAGTGCTTCTGGGATTCAGTGTTTGTTCAAGAACACTTAAGTAGGGTGGATGTTTGTGGTCACTGTGGCTTGGGCATAAGATATTTTTTTCATTTAATTTGGCAAGCAGTGTTTGTGCTGTTGTAGTCACAGTTTTCATGTTAACTATATATACCGTAATGGGTTTAAGGCAAACTCCAAAAGCCAAATGCATTTTCCAAGACGTGGATCGCTCTTTTGCTGACTCCCTGATTATATGTGGTTTCAAATCATGCTTGTGCATTATATAAATGTGAAAACCTTAGAACTTTTGTCGTTCACACTGATCTGATAGTTAGTTGCTTCCCCTTCTATGTCTGTCATCCTTTTGAATGCACACTAAAGAATATCATTCCTTCTAGACAGAGGAATATGGCCCAAAATGACATAGTCCTTGGAGGGGGTGGGTGAGAATTTTCCTTTCACAAAAATGTATTTATTGCTTCTCCCATAAAGTTTTATAAGGTTCCAGAAAAATCACTTCCTTCTTTTTCAATGGGCTAATTTCCATTATATATGGCTCCTCAGTTTGTGGGTTATATGGAGGAAGTCCTGCATTCCTGTGCCTTGCCTTATCTATATGTATCTTTTCTGCTTTGTTTTCCAGTTCCTTCTGTGAGAGCTGGAAAACTCTCACAGATTTAGCTCTCTTTCAGATTTCGCCTGGCACAGCCGTACTCTGATTTTGTCTCCATTGTTCACCTCACAAAAGAGAGTCTGGGCTGTTGGTTTCAAACCAGAAAAGGGGTGGTAACAGTGAACACTTAAAAAAGCACCTAATTGGACCAAGCATCTATGGTTAGCTAAAATGTTCTATGATACAAACTATATGATGTAGTATGTGAGTGCCAAAGCTGAACAACAGCAGCAATGGTGTTGGTGAAAGTGAGCGAGCACATTGTTCAGCACATTGGAAGGTTGTTAGTGTGTTGGTATATGATTGTTGATTTTGTAAGGAAAAACGACACTGATGTCCTGTTGTTTCTGTTTTCCAATTCAGTGTACTGTAGCTCCTGACTGTCATCAACACCTTGGCCACGCCTGCAGTTCCTCAAAGGACACTGATTGGTCCGGACGTTTTATAGCCTGTAATGATGCTTAGGTTGGAGCGTGACCAGATGGTTTTGTGAGTCAATGAAAACAAACTTGCAAGTTCAGCTGGATGTGCATCAGATTAATACTGGTCTGTAAAAAGAAATCTGATAAACTAACATGCTGTACATATTTTTGTCTGATGTCCTCAGTGCTGCCAAATCAATTTTCCAGGTTTATTTGTGTTAGGCTTACACCTTAATATCAATATAAAATAGCTTTAATCTTTTTTCTTCCTCTTCCAAGCTCATTTCACTTTTGACCTTGGTGTATGCCTCATGTTTCAGTGTGAACAGCTGCCTCCTCTGTGACTGAGACTGATGCTACCTGCCTGACCTCACCTGGCTGAGTTCTTTCTTTCACACACCCATTCCTTTCTTGTTGTAGTGCATTTTAAGCCTCATTAAAACATGTACATTAAATTTTGGTGTCTCAAATTGTATCGCTTTTAAGAAAAAATGCTTGCAAGAACGGAAAACAAAATTATTATTTCTACAAACATGCTGATAAGCACACGACACATTAGAGGAGACCTTTTAAATTTTAATAGAGCTTGTCCGAGCATTTAAAGATTAGCATGGCACACTGCCATATTCTGAACCGACTGAACACACTCAAAGAAAACTGTAAATTCATTGTTTCACATAGTTTTCATTTGCTAAACAGATTCCCTTAATCATCGGCACAGCAAATGTGGTGACAAATACAGCCAAAGAGAAATCTATGTAAAGCAGTGGGGGAAAAAAGAAAAAAGAAAACGGTCTGAAAATACCTTTTTAGAAATAAAATAACATGATTGTGTTAAAGGCTGAGCTTTAGACTGAGCAGCAAAACCATAAAGAAAACTGGACTTTGCATTCCTCAAGATCTTTTTTTTGATGTAGAACAACAGTTTTAACATAACAGATTTTCTTTTCTTTTCTTTTTTGGATAAAGGAAATACTAAAATAGCCCTAGGACAGCTGATTAATACTTATATTAATCCTGATCAAAGCTGATACACAGCTGACACGTCTCCAGATGTGGGCTTGGCTTATGATTATTATCACACTAAGAAGGGCAAACTTTACATTTTTAGATTCACATTTATCAAAACCTTGCATAACCATGCTGGAGCAGAATGCAATTGTAGGATAACATCCTTGATTTAGAAAAGACAGACATGAAGACGCAACTCCCTCCTTTGATCCCTGTCGCCCAGCAGACACTTTTGTTTCTACAAGGTGAACAAAGACTGCTGCCCGCCTTTGACCTCTCTAACCAAATGATCACCTTTAAGCCTTTTTCCATCCCAGACTATCAGGCACAAATTAATTGTGGTTCTTATATCACATTCAGAATAAACAACACAGGATACAAGAGAAATAATCTTCCACCACCAGCCTGATTAGACTAGGTTCATCAGAAGGTCATTCCCCCCTTCCCAGCAGATGAGCATCCGACCAAGACAATTCACAGACACACACACACACACCCACACACAGTGCATCTGGAGATCTCTTCTGATAGTGCACATTTCAAAGGAGCAGGCTGAAGAAGATGAGCCATGTACAACAGAAAACAAACATTTTATCTGTTTCTTTCCACAGAGACTTTTCATTTTTCACAGCAGAGGCTGTACACTGGATGTAGGGACTGTTGTGTGTGGAAGTTAATATGGGATGTTTGGTGTTGATGTGTTTTAATAACGACTTGTCTAATCTAATGCTCAAATGGAGATATAAAAACATATCATTATTCTTAGACAAAGTGTGTCAGATTCTGAGTTCACACCTGTGTAGACAAACGACTGAGGTGGTGGGACAAGTTTGCACCAAATTAGTGAGACATCCCGTTCACGGTGGTCAACAAAGATTATCCAGCCTCAAGTGTCTTATTTGGCTCACTGGAGTCCACTTGGATCCATTGCAGCCCATTTCAGTGTCAAACCTTTGAGATTCAGTCCATCACAAGTCTCAAGTCTCCACTCTGAGATGAAAAAATGCAGAGCCAGCAGAACCACATGAAGAACCAACAGAGTCCGTTCCAGCCCCTCCCATCCCACAGGAGTCCATTCCACTTGATCCAGCTCCAGCTTTGTGCCAGTGGCCTTCTGCCTCATATCATCCTGTAGTTCCAACTTAAGACATCAACAAGTATTCATCCAACCCGATCACTTTGCTTAAGCTCCTGGTGCTTCTTTTAACCTCCTCACTTAATTGGCTCTCTGCGAGCCGTCAGTTGAGAAATGCCTTAATTGGCTTAATTGGCTCCTCATCAAAATGCTTCATTTAGACACAGATGTTGACTGGACTCGCTGCTTCACAGGTAACTGTTTCGTCTGTCACGTCGGCCAATTATTATCATCTCTGTACTTTTTCCAAGCAGTTTCATGTTTCTCATTAGGTTCAAAATCCACAATCCAGCCACTCAGTTCCTTTTCCCTCTCCTTATGTAGACAGTCCATTTACTTTCAGCCTTTGTAAATATGATCTTTCATTTTACATTATTGTTGTGTAATCCAGTAGTAGTTGTAGTAAAAAAGTATGTTTAACTCACGTCAGTTGTCCAAGTGGTCATTATCCTTGCAATTTAAGTCTATACCGACATGACCATAATTAAAGGAATAGTTGCAATCCACAACTATTTTTCTTGCCTGATCAACAAGAAAAGTAGTTTCTCTTGGTTATTGCACCTGCTTTAAGAGGACTCATGGGATGAATAATTCTAAGAGTGAAACATAATAGTCAATCGTAATTCCCTTCTCTTTTCATAAATCAAACATCTGAGGTAAATTCCTTATACAATATTCTAATACAATGATAATTATTTTGCTGAAGGTTGGAAAATCTACAGTTACAACTGCATTAAAACTGTTGATTCGTGATTGAAATTCAAAACTCTTTTCTCAGGTCCCTATAAAAACTTTATTCTGGGATTTCATATCTTGTCACTTGAAACTCCTTCTGCTCTGTAAAACTCTGGCATACTGTATAAACATTTCAGTAAACGGTTTTCTTTTTTAAAGCTGATTCATGTTGTAGGCCTGCATATATTTTTCTGTAGCAGAAAGAAAATGCAACCTGAAAGCACCGCTGCTTTTGACTTTGGTCTTCCAAGATGTTTACAGGAATATGTCTCCGTGTGTGTACAAAGAGATGCAGACCATCTTGAACTAAGTTATGAGTCATTATTGTCTACAAAACACCGGTGTGTGTGTGTGTGTGTGTGTCACTATTGCACGTCCATCATCTGCAACAACAAAAACATTTATGAAAGCAATATTTATAGCTCTTGCAGAGACGTCTCAAGTCATGTGACATACCCAACAGGACGTCAGCAGTTTCCAATGGCAGCAAGACACCGAGCGAGGTGACATGGCAAAGCTGAAAATTGTTCAATTTCATCCAAATGTTCAGCGACCTACAGGCACAAAAAAAATCATCAAATGAATCACCGTGCTTGTCCCTGAGTGCCACAACAAACACACATACAGTGCAAGAAAAAGTTAACCCACTGTCTAATGAGCAGGCAGATACAGACACTCCATAGCAGTACCAGCATGCTTGTGCTAGCCATCCAATGTTAACAACTTTAGCTTTATTTATTTATTTATTTGTTGGATAGGGATATGTGGTTATGCACACACAGACATGAAGGTGACAGACATCAAGAGACAGGCAACAAGAGACCAGAGACACAAGCGAAACTTGTTACTTAAGTAGTAAAAAAAAACAAACAAACAAAAAAAAACAATAATAATAATAATGCTCAAAGTTAACAAGAGGG
>OMLF01057132.1:11872-24276 GCA_900302615.1 Holocentrus rufus | reverse complement strand
TAAGAAGCGGCACAATGTCAGAACATTATCTAATCACAGCTGGATAGGGATATGTGGTTATTTACAGACAGACATGAAGGTGACAGACATCAAGAGACAGGCAACAAGAGACAAGAGACACAAGCGAAACTTGTTACTTAAGTAGTAAAAAAAAAAAAAAGTAAAAAAAAAAAAAAGACAATGTAGGCAGCCATCATTAAAGACTGTTAATATCCACCATCTTTTTCTCAAACAAGCTCCCTGCAGGTCCCCCACAGGAGTGCAGCTCCACTCGTCCCTCTACATGCCCACAGAAGCATTCAGTTGAGTGATGAGAGGGGTGACTGCTGAAAAACAATCCTGCACCAGAACACAATATCAAACCAACCCCCTATGGGCCACATAAGTTATAAAGTTTTTTTTGTTTGTTTGTTTTTTTGTTTGTTTTTTCACCTTTGCTTGCAGCTTCTTCATGGATTCAGATTTTATTTTTTAAAGAGCAAGAATAACTTAATTGTCCACACAGCTTATGGTGTTTTTGTCATGCATCTTATGGCTGATGACTTTAAGTTTATAATGGGATCAAAAGGGTTTGAAACGAGCTACCTCTGAAAAATAACAAGTTTTGATAGACCGCAGCTTTCCACAGCTTTATATTTACATGACACTTAGTCTTTTTGCTAAGCATATATATAACCGAAAATGTATTCACAGTTAACACTTACCTTTTGTCACATCTGTTACCTTAATCATTCATAAACCCCTCTGATGTTTTCAGTCTGTGCCAATGGAGCCACACTGCCAAGAGCTGGTGCAGCCGCAGCTGGCACAAAGCCCAGTAAGTTAGTCTGCCTCAGGTTTAACAAGTTGCATATCGGGGCATTAAGTGATGTATGACCTCAGCACCTGGTGAAATAATGACTTAGTCGATGCTATTGAGCAAACTCATGCAGACATATTATGGTCATTTTGTGCTATGAGGCAGTGAAAATGTTATGGCTCATTTAAACCAGCAGTATTGAAATACGTGTAAATAAATGCATTGAAAGTTTGAGCTCATTTTTAGACAAGAGTCAAAAAGAAAAAAAATACACAAAAAAGAAAAAGTTATCTATTTATTTATTTATTTATTTATTTATTTATTTTTTGCTGAACTGTGTCCTTGCCCTGTTGCTGGATTTTAATAAACTGCCATGCTTTCGGTTTGTCCAAAGAAAAACTGAACAACATGGCAGTGTGGTGGGATTGAGGTGAACTGTCATTAAATGTCCTAGTTAAAAAAAAAAATAAAAAATCATATTTATATTGGGATGAATAACAAGTCTGGACATTGCAGCAGCTAAAAAATCTTTTGTCTCACTTTGCCCACACAATTAACCTATATGTATCCAGATAGCATTCACAGAATACACATTGAGCTCTGCCTCACATTCATGCAGTCCTGCACATTCACTCCTCAGTGTTGTGTAACCAACCCACTGAGCAGCTCTCTTGGAGCAGATGGAATTGAGGGCCTTGCTCAAGGGCACCACAAACACAATCGTTGTTGAGGGAAGGGAAAGTGTTAGTCATTCGCTTCCCTTAATCAGATTTTCCATTCTGAGGATTTGACCATCGCACCTCTCTGGCCTTGAAGTCATGGCTGCCTGCTGTTAATTGGCAGGTGAGAAGAACCTTGTTCCACTGTGACTCATATAGGAGTCTGGATTTTTCCAATATAAGACTGCAGTATATTGAATAAAAATTTGTTTTGGTGTTCAGCTAAACCGTAAACTTCCTCAGGAAAATCCATGAGCAAGTTGTGAAAAAGGAACAAGCAGAAGTTCAGTGCAAATGAGTCACAACGAACAGGCATTTTCTGTGTATCTTACTGCAGGACTTCATTAAGTTCCATTGTTCCAAGTCTGAAACCACAAACTCATGCATCTGCTTTTTCAAATGTCACCGTGGATTTTCATCACTGCTTCATAATACACAGCATACCTATTATATAGCACATCTTTACTTAAAGGGATCGTTTGGATTTATTGACACAAGGTTGTATGAGTTCCTTATCTGTAGAGTTATCAGTCTGAGCTCCTGCAGCCAGTCCCTGTGGTCTGAAATCTGGTTGCCGAAGTCTTAAAATACTGAATATGTCCAGGGCCTGAAAAAGCTTTTTCATGACTGTATGAACCATGGTCATAGTTCATGTTATAATAGAGACTAAAGTGCTCCTAAAAGTTTATTTACTCCAATAATTAAAAAATGAACAGAGATTTGTAAAGCTGTACATCACAAGTAAACATGAATCCCGTCCAAATACAGGCAATCCACATCCAGCATGTCCATCCAACAACCAGCAACTGAACTGAGTGTCCACCGTGTCTTTTCTCTAGTTTATCAAACACTCTGTTTTCCCAGGGTGCAGATATGAGTTGGAGGATTGTGTTATGAGCCTGTCCTCCAGCACTTTATCGACCTGTTAGAAAAGGTTTCATCCTGAGCAGTTCGCAGTGCCGACACCGGCATCATTGTCCAAGTTTGTACCATCAGCGTTTGTGAGTTTGACTTGTTTTACAAATGTGTGCTGTTGCGCTCGAGGTAATCTCCCCCACTGGATGAAGTGGAAAACTCCAGAGGATTCATGTCTGTTATTCAGTTCAACTCAGTGGATTTTGCAGCTGAAGTCTGGGTGTTTGGGAGCACTAACATGTTCATTGCACTTCTCACAAACTCTTCTGTCTGGCTAGGGATTTGCATTATTGTGCTGCCACAGTACAAATTTAGAATATACCTGTATGCAAAAGCCTGGAGTGTCTGACCAGGGTAGTGTTGCCTTTGGCGCTTGACTTATTTTTATATGTCCCTGCTGCTTTGGTTGTTGTTTAATGTCTTTTAAATGTGCTGCCACACCTTCATCCAGTTGTCTTTTTATTGGTCTCATGCTAAATGTGACCAGCTCCTTTCTCAGATGGTGTCTCTAGGTTGAATCATCTTTTCAACGGTGGTAGCCTAAACAGATCCATCCACTGATCCCGTCCTCATAATTCTCCATCTGCCTGATTCTGTATTATGCAATATACTGTCTGTCAATGTACAGACTTAGTGTTTTAATCCCAGACGACTAGAAATACTGTTTCACATGTCTGAAGTGTAAGTTGACAGTCTCTTTTCTGTGTCACTTTTCCGTATTATGGACTAATAATAGTTGTTCTCAAAGGAGATTACCACCAACTGTTTAAGAGCATTATGCAGAGTGGTCAAAGACAAGTGGGCATCCAGCATGTATCATCACATATATTTTATCCTTGTTCAGATGTAAAATGTAAATTTTTTAGCATCAAGCTTCCCCTCCAGTTCAAATATGATCTGTCATCACACCACACGTCAGAACCAACAGGTCCAACTTTGATAATATTTGCGAGTTCTGTTGGGACGACTTCATCAGTCCAGCTCTTTTTCCACCCATTTGCTTTTACTCCCTTCTCTTTCTTCACTTCCTTCTCTCTCTTCAGCCTCTGACTCTTCTCCCTCTTTCCCTCTGACTCCCTCTGTCACAGTTTGCAAAGCAGGTGGACCCAAACACAAGAGATACAGGTGAACTGAAGAGTAGTGATCCAATTTAATGATAAATTGCAGGTTACCACAGCATGGGAACACAGAAAAAATGGCCCTTGGAACAGGCAGGATGGCAGGAAGAGCAGGATAGAACAGGATAGAACAGGATAGAACAGGATAGAACAAAACAGAACAATGATCCGACCGAGAACAAAGGGAGATAACCGGTATAAATACACACAGAACTAATCACAAGAACAAGTCACACCTGGAGGCATTGGCAAAGGAGGGAAACACTGGGATTGGTTAACTGAGACAATGAGGGGTGTGGACGGCAAGAACACAAGGACCAGGCTGACGAGACTGATACAAGGCAGGTGTGCAGGGGAACACAGACTGGGAAGGGCTACAGGGAAACACACAAAGAAAACCAAAACAAGAAAACACAAGGAACACAAGAGTCCATGAAACATAACACAAGAGTCAAACAGAACACAAGAGTCCATCAGGATCTTTCACTTCAGAGGTATTCGAGCAGCGGATGATGTCCCCACATTTCCACATTGGAATCTATTTTTTTTCCAGATTATCTGTCCTGATTTAAACGATAAACCACAATAGAAATCAGTGATTCTAAACTTTTTGGTGGCCAATGCTCTTTTGGATCTCTCACTTTTTTTTTTTTTTACTACATCTTGTTCAAAACACATCATGCACAATTGTTTCTGCAGCTCCTAGAAGCTTGCAACAAATGAAATCTTCATCAGTTCAAAACTGTTGTCATAATAATCCATGGAGCAATTTGTAGAAATATGTATGGTAGATCTGACTTGGTTCACTAAACAGAGATAAGCATGCAGGTTATTTCTTATCCCAAACAACTTGATCAATACAGTGGCATGTGACAGCTTTTATTATGTCCATGGTCGCTGTGGTCAGCAGAGAGGATGGTGTAACATCAGCATGGCTGACCCTCTGTGGGATGTGGGGTTGGATGTGTCAGCCTTGCCTTGTTCATTTTCCTCCTCCTGAAAAAGAAGTGGCAGTGGCAGAGGTGATGATGAAGGGATGACAGAATCACATTCAAGAAAAAACATCTTGAGTCTTATCAAGGCCGCGGTCTGAGGAAATATGCACATAGTAATCAGATGAAAAAAAAATTCAACAACAAAAACAATACTTTAGCATTAATATTAATGCTGCTCTCCATAAGGCTACACAAATCTGTTTACCATTTTTTTTACAGTCAGCAGTCAGTGTGTCTCATGTTTTTTTGGCCACAACCTGGAATAAAAGGAAGCTTGCACTGCACTTGATAGATGTAAGAAGATGTTTTCTAACACGTTGATAAGAAGTGCTGACCCTGTCTCTTTTGTTAAATGCTCTTTGCAGACACTGCCAGTCACACCACTGGCTGAAAAACAATTTTAAACCACATTTCTGACTCTTCAATAATGAGAAGGCAGGGATGCAAACACCACTCACAAAAAAAGTTCATGTTTTGGCCTGATTGAACGGTCAGCTTCATCTTGGTAAATCAGACCCACTGCAACATATAGAGTATTTACTGAGGAGCGCATGATAAACATTTATTGTACGCTATAATTGATTGAGCACAGTTGGCCTAATTTTGCGACTGATTTGCTATGACCTCCCATTCAAATTACATGACGTGCAATTTACTAATTAGAATTGTGGAAGTGCTAATATCAGACCACAACTTGGATCACGTTCAAACTGCCGAGCAAGGAAGCGAGGAAGAAGAAGTTCAACCTGGAAGAACCTGACCCTGTGCCTGAAAATAGAATCTGTGAATCCATCAATAAAACAGAATAAATGAAATGGCCTATGCTGTTCACAGAAATCTTGTCTGGTAATCAGCTTTTTATGAGCAGTACTAGAAAAGAATAACTTTATTTTTCCCAGGAGGAACTGCAAGATATATAATCAAAATGTCTATCATGTCCACTGATTTAAATCGTGTATTAGAATAAAAAAATAATTCCATTTTCAAGAGCGTCTATTCAAACAGATCTAAGCTATTCCTTCATTCCATTAGGGAAAAAAATCAGCTATTGAGCGTGGTGATTTTTATTCAGTCTGGTTTAAGTGAAATAATATCTGAAAAATGAATAAATTCTAAGCTGCGGTTTGTTTGTGATCATTTTATCAAATATTAAGTTATTATTCTCTTACACAACTAATACAAAATCACAGTGCCTCTCATAAACAATGCTGCAGCCTCTGTCAAAAGTCACTGTGCCGTCGCCCTGTCTTCTGCTTGGTGTAAAATACCACACGTTATTTCCAGGTACACAGAAGCTGTTCATTTTATTAAATCCCTCAGCGCTGTCAATTTGAATGTTCCCCTCCCCTATTTTTACACCTTTACAGTGACTCTCCTCAAAATGCACATTAATGAATCCAGGCACACTAAAATTTATGTCTCAGTCTACGTGTGTAAAGAGGTTTCTGTGCCCATTACCTGTAGATAGTTTTATGCATGCAGATGCATTACCACCACCACAAATGTTTAGTAGATACGGCCAAGAGTGTTTTGGGAAAACTCGCCAGACTGGCAGACTGGTCAAGGTCAGTGCAAACAACAACATCCAGTCTTTAACAGATAAACACATATGCAGTGCTTTGCTTTCCAAAACCGCCCCAATTAGAACATAACTCTTCCACCGTGATATTTAATCCTATTTAAACCCATGAGGCTCCTCAGATCTTCAACTTAGGTTCCACAGGGACAGTGACACCTGCATCAGCATGTTTCTTCCATCCACATCAGTGACAGGTCGGTCCCCGAGTGATGTGATGGGTAGTCCTCGCACGCCTGGCCGTAAATAGATGGAGAGGTTTCAACAACTTTAAGAGCAGGAAAGTCAGAAAGACATCACTTACATACAAACCAAATTAAAAATGATCGCAGTCTTCTGCTAAGGTTGCAGCTGGAGGTCAGGGCCCTGTTTGTGCAGAACCACGCCCCTTTAGGCAATGCTGTAATGGGACACGTCCTGTTGGCCAGTCATTGTGGAAAGTATGTTAAGGCTGCCTTGACCCATGACCAGCCTCCCTGCTGGTTGTGTTTAAACTGCAGCCCTGTTTGTGCCACTCCCATGCCTGGTTGAGGCCAGCTGGCCCGAAAAGTTAATCACTTCTTTGCTGGCCCATGAACAACCTTCCCACCAAGCTTCGTGCAAGCCTGACCAGCGCTTTTTGAGTTATTTTCCTCTCAGACTGACTGATTGACTGACCGATGGACAGACTGACAGATGGATGGACAGGGACCACAGAACTCCCTACTGAGGTTTCACCTGGTTGGCGGACGTTTTCAACAGCAGTGGCTAATACTGAGGCCGCACTTGGTTAGAATGAGTTGGACTGCGAGGTTCATAATTACAAAAATCTAAACTGAAGACTGAGGCCTGAGTCAAGTTCCAGAGAACCTCAAACAACAGACAGCTGACAGCTGAGGCCTTTTTCTTTGATCTAAGTTCACAAATCAAGCCAGTTGTTCTTTCTCTGTCGCTCACTTGTTATTGGAGCATTGTGCTGTCTGGTCAATCTATCATTATTATTACTGTTGTTATTATTGCAATATACTGATTTACCTCGATTTGGACCTTGATGGACCTTGATTTAAGATGGATAGAGCAGCTCATATAGTACAGCTACATCACCTCCCAATGACATTAGAATAATTTGTTCAGCTATTCTGAGCACTGGCAGAGCAAAACAAAGTCAAATGAGTCAACAAACCAAATCTCCTGGGGACAATCAGACACCGGGCATGATTCCGGCCGGCTTCCAACCAACCTCTTCCTCTTACTCAGCTGAAGGTCAACTCATAGCATTTTCATAAAACCCTCATAATTCATTGACCGTAAAGCCTCGTATCAAAGCAAATTATCCAGCTCCTCGCATCTCACATGCAAACAAACAAAAACGTGTTTGCACAACCAAGAGTAGGACTGCATTTTGTATGCCCAGATTTGCAGGGTGAGTATAAATAGGTCCTGGTGGTATTTATTTACCAGCACAAACACTGATTCACATTAAAATGTCTATCTTGGAGACCAGGGTCTGTATTTATTTGCTTATGTATGATATTGCTTCAATTTGTTTATCGTTCTATTTTATATTTTAAAACCCATGCCACTCACTGGAGAAAAGGCTGTGATTGGAAAAGGTTTTATGGTCTAATTTGCTCATGGTTGAAAATCTATCAAGGCAGAAAAGTGGTTTTTCTTCCAATACAAAACAGGAGGTGTATCATGTAATTTATGTTGCAGTGTTGAACACTACTAATCTAAGAGAGAGCGAGCGGCATGAAAGGGCTGGTAATGCAGAGACATGTGTACACATATCACACAAAGATTTGGACAGTGGGGATATTCAAACATTGTTTGTTGGATTTTCCAAGAAAATGAGAATCACAGTCAGTTATAAATAGTGTTATTTAAAATACAGGTGTTTATTCAAGGCAGCTGAACATGACTGGCCTGTAAAATAAAATAAACAGAGAGACGGCAAACAGAACATCACTCCGACACCCGAGCGTCACAACAACAGTGATTCAACATTTAAAAGGCAGATTGCAACCCATGGTTAAACTCAATTCAGTGTAGAACTTCAATCAGGAAAAGATGGGAATAATATTGTTTTTCAGGATGTGAAAAGAAACCCACCCACCACACTTACCCACACATCTTATCATCTTCAGCAGATAAGCCCTCCACTGTACATCTGTTTATGAATATCTGTAATCCCTTCAGAAAGAGAGGGAGGTATAGCCGAGGAAAAGATCAAGAAAAGATGGATTTTTTTCACAGTATATGTAAAGAAAGGTTTCCCACATCTCTGAAAATGTAGTAGATCTGCCCATCATTATACCTCCTTTTTTCCAACTCTGCAAAATGAAAGATATTCTTAATCCATGTGGATCGAGGGGGAAAGGTATAGTCAATTTGCCAATTAAATTACAGTGATATCCATTCTGCTGTATGCTTTGGCAGTATGATTGTTGTCTATGTTTCGGTATTTGCATATTTTAATGCCAAAGTTCAAGCATGAGCAGAAAGCTCCAACGGTCATGAAAAGAAGGAAAGGAGCCTTTCCTGCCACTGGAGCTTAAGAAGAAAATATTTGCAAAACAATCTGGTGTCTAAACTGTCTCCAAATCCTCAGAGATGGACGAACCATAATTTTAGAGTGGCAAGAGGGAGGAAATGTTGTGATGCTAAATATCCTGATGGGAAAGGCAATTGATAACGTTAATGAGGCAAGGTTAAAGGAAAAGGCCTACATATTAGCCAAATATTAAGACAAAGGTGACCCTTCTAATCAAATCCAATAGTGCAGTACTCAGAGGTTTACTGCCCAATAGTAAAAGAGGAAATTTAGGAAAGCCATGCTCTCAAGTGGCTCAGACCTGTGTAATAAACAGTCTGCAGTCATGAGACATTCAGATAACAAATGAACTACGAGAATTAGCTCTTATTTCTGTGGAAAAACAAATGCTGTTGAAAAATTGGTAACCTTGAGAAAGGGAGGGGAATTTGGGAAAATAGCTTTTAAGATAGCTTTTAATTCATCAAGGTAATAGTGACCAGCTACTGTGGTCATTAACTGGGATAAATGAATGACTTTAAACAGTCATCAAATTTGTCCATGACGTCAGCTGAAAGGTTTGTAAAAGTAGACATGAAAATCATGAAGGGCAGGTCATGCAGATGATACTTTGGTGTAATTAGCAAAAACATCCAGTTTGATCTAGATTCAAGTTGTAGCCTGGTTTCATGGCTCTGTGGTATGTGGAGAAGAAAAGCATAAGTTAGGTTTCTCAGTCAGACAGTGAGAAAGAGACACTGTAGCCCTGTTCTACTCACCTGACGGTCGTCTCTGTGATCCAAGACATCCAGCCCTCTGGTACTGGCTGAGAGGGATTGTTTACAGGGTTAGAGTGCCTTTCTTTCTCCGTCATCTAAGTTTAAAGAAATACTTTCACCTTTTCTGGATGAACCCTGTTTCATGACAGATGGTTAAAAACAGTTTCCAGACATGAGCTTATGTAACAGCTAAACATCCACATTTAACAAACTGATTGAACAGTGGGATGTTAAGTATTTATACATTCTTTTGTTTTTTTTCTTGCAACTCTTGAGTGTCTTGCAGTAATGCCTAACATATACAGTAAATCTTGGATAAATTGACTGTCTATTGAGCAGTGACACCAAACTACTGACTGTGTGCACATACCCAAAATGAAAAATGATCGTGCTCGCAACTCATTTATTTATTAAATTACATAATCTCTTCTCTGAACAGGAGGTAGAACTGCACAGCTCTTTGTTTTCTGTCTTTTGGTGTGAAGCGTCTGATACAGACGACCACTCGGTGCTTTTAGATTGCCTCACATCAGTCGGTTTCAATTCAAATGCACTAATTGGTTTTGAAGTTATCTCACTGGCAGATCCTATCAGTTTTAATATCAGTACTATTAATGCAGCTCATATTCAAAAGGTGCCACGTTAGACGTGTCTGGGAATCTTGTTACGTGGAAAAATTGTCTTTTCAAACCAAGAAGCTGTCAGTTAAATTAGGTTTCTTGTAGAGGAATAAACAATGCCTTCCTTTGAGCTGTAGATGCATATAGCACAGGCAACAGTAGCAGCATCAGACTCTGTTGTGATTTACATGCATGCTGCAGACCATTCTCTCAGGCCCCTTGATGCTGTTTAGAGCAGTGCAGTTAGATTCATCACAGGTGACAGTTTTAGAACACATCATTGTATCCTCTATGAGCAGGTAGGGTAGACATCACTTACTACTCAAAGAGAAAAACATTGCCTACTTTTTTTTTTTTTTTAACTTTTAAAGCGCTCTATAACAAATTACCTTTTTTACATTTCATCACTTTTAAAATTCATAATGATAGAACACCAGGCTGCATCGCAGGAGTTCATTAGTTTTGATATTCCACATGCGAGCACTGAATTAGGAAAGTCTGCATGCATTTTTCATGCACCTCATAAGTGTAATGAACTGCAAGATTTCCTTAAATTGGACACTCATATCTTTTGACAATTTTTGGTCCTTGGTAGATGATTTTTTACTGAAGGAATGTACCTGTTTTTCATTGCCTTATCTCTTGTCATGCTTGTGTGTCTTTATTGTGTGAACCTGTAATATGTTTACATTTCACATTTTTTATTAGTATGCAATACACATTTTATTCCAGAGCATCATTGCAAAAGAGAGACCACTTCAAATGGGCCCACAAAGAGTAAAATAGAGATTATCTGTCTGTCTGTAGTTTTTGGTAGAGGAGTGTCTATCTTTGCATCTAAAACCAGCAATTAAAATCACCCCTCCAAAATTAGGCAATATGTTGGCATTAAAAGCAACATAGAGGACAGTTACCAAGAGAAACTGTCATTATCCCAGTGGGGACCATAAACACTGGCAAGAATTGCAGGCGTATTATAAAGCTGTCCAGTCCCAGCTAGGTGCATTAGGCTCAGCAGTGACACTAAAACATATCAAGGGATTAATGTATTAAAATTGAAGTCCCTTTAGATTTCCCCTGAAGCATACCGCACATGGTCCATTTCTTTTACAATATAGCCCAGTGATGTGAGACTCACAGATAGGTCTCCTGGAGGAAGGTAATATGTGGCCCAAACGCTGGAGATGATTTAGCACTTTACTTTGTTTAACTGGCTTGGCGTAATTGGTTTGATTCAATTACAGCTGAGAAATGTTAGCCCGTTCCTTAGCTGCTGTGTTATTCCAGGCTGGACCGTATTTCAACCTCAGGGAGATATATAAATGTACTGTATGCATGCATACACAGAATGTTGCATGACTTACAAACATAAATTAAGTATATATATAAATATGTAAATCAGATGCATACATAACCTCTTACTCATAATAAGCAGACTGCAATGTATTCTCTTCCATAGCAGCATCACTGAGGCTCTCCTGTAGTGTGAGGGACTTCATCATGAAATTAATATATGCCAAAATGACAAATCTTGCTATACAGATGCCGTCAAAAAGAAATGAAGATTATATTTATTTACCTTATCCTCTGGCTTGATAGGACCATGCTGAAGCTCACTGACTTGCCAGACAGCTACAGTTAAAAATAAAAAAGACTTCAGCCACCAGCGGGTCACAAACAAGCTATCCCTGCACTGCAGCCACTTGGACTGAAGACCCACTGGGAAGAGCCGTTCAAACTGGACACTGTGACAGAGTGCGGTCGACAGTTCAGTTGTTGTAAAGCTGACAGTCGGAGTCAATGGAGAACTTCTTACCTGTGATGTCTCACCAGAGGATCTCATTGTGAACATGACAGTAAGGCACTTTGATTACAAAGGCCCAGAGTGCTTCCCTGGGTTTGTCATGTGAGGGGCAGTGGACCTGGCCAAACAGAGGCTTCACGTCCCGACTGATAACACCTGACAACAGCTGGGCAGGGAAGTCAAAGTCTTTGGTGTGTCCTCTGGCTCTTGATTGTTCTGTCATTTTGAGGATTTCGATATATTTGTCAACTCTTGTCTAAATGAGGCAATTTGAGAATAAAGGTCAGAACACACTGGGCTCCATTTTTGTAAATCAAGGTGCAGATACAGGCAGTGGCACAACCTCACAGCGCAATTCAAAGACTTTGGAAACAAAGTCTTTAACCTGTAGATGTTTTACCTGAGTGTATTATCTTGATTTGCTGTGAGAGTATTTTATGTAATGTAACTTTTGTCTGTCATTATGGTTCTGCCTCTTGGCCAGGACACTCTTGAAAAAGAGATTTTTAATCTCAATGAGTTTTCTATCCTGGTTAAATAAAGGTTAAATAAATAAAAATAAAAAGT
>OMLF01057132.1:0-11852 GCA_900302615.1 Holocentrus rufus | reverse complement strand
TGTCATTTTGAGGATTTCGATATATTTGTCAACTCTTGTCTAAATGAGGCAATTTGAGAATAAAGGTCAGAACACACTGGGCTCCATTTTTGTAAATCAAGGTGCAGATACAGGCAGTGGCACAACATCACAGTTCACTTCGGTGTGAGCAGCAGATTTTTGGTAATTTTGCGACCAGAGGTGCTGGTGCAGCAGAGGCACATTTCAGTGAGATTCGATTAGGACAAATACATTATCAGAAGGTGTGGCAAGGGCAGTCAATCAATCATAGCCAATCAAACCAGCTCCTCTCATCCCCGGTGATCTCCTCACCGTGACATACTGACAGTTTGGAAATGGAAAGTGCAGACCCGCCTGCTCTAACCATTTCAAATTACAGCCATCATTCTGCTCTTTCACACCATTTTGTGGTAGCCATTAAGCCTTTCTCTGTTGCAATTAAAAATTCAGTGCTTCAGGCTCTACTTTTGGGAGACCTGTTAGAAAGGAGACATTTTGTATGAGGTCATGGAGTGAGGATTAGTGATGACTTCCACTGTATAAACTTGGAAGCTGTGCAGGAGAGCCAAGCGATTTATAGTCAGCGTATTTGCTGCTTTATGTACAAAAGCACAGAAGCACCTGTTTTGAAAGAGCCTGGTGCTATCTGCATTTAATCAAGGTACTCACATTGGATAATGTGTGCATAATTGTGCAATACTTAAAACAATGAGCACCACATACCTCAAGTTAGAGTCTACAGACAGAGCAGCATACTGGTCCTACCACATTCAGCTGACTGGAGCAATTAAATCAGCTGAAAAGGGAAAGCCCTCATACATCCTACAGGCAGCTGGGGATGACAGGAAAAGTAGGAATCAGGCCTTAAATTAACCCGGTGCAGATTCTGCCTTACTGGTATAATTGCCTTAATCAAATTTAAATCATAGTTTCAGTGTGCAAGTAAACATGTCTGAAGAAGATGTCTGTTGAAGAACTTATGTCAAAGTGAAACATACCATACAAAAAAGGGTTCATGTGCATTTTGGAAAGGTTTGTGTAGATGTGCTGCCGCCAATGTGCCGCTGTCTCTGCTAAGAGGTGGTCTGAGGAGGGGGGGTGAGGGGGGAACAAATGTATTTTTGGAGACCAAAATTGCCCCATGCCACCAGATCTGTATTGAGCCTGCCTTGTATGCATTGCTGCCCATTTTGCTGCAATCGATGCCACGGTGAGCCAAAAATTGCCGAGTGGACACAGAAGGGGAAAAAAAAATCCGAATGCGCCAAATAAAATGACCAGTTGTCAGTGTAATGTCACCGCGCCTGAACTGCACTGGCACAAAAATAGACCGAGTCAGTGGAGTCAATATACCACTCTCTGAATTTTCTCTGAATCCATCAAGTTCTGCGGCAGCCTCCTGATGAAGGAGCTGGAAGTGCTGGCATCACCAACAGCTGGGATAAGGCAGAGATTTGGTGCACCTACTGCGTTTTTCAAATTTGATATCTTGTTTGTATGAAAAGTATCTTTTTTCTTTCAAAGTAAAATGTCAAATCTTTATTTTAGATTTGGTAAATCAGCAACCACCAAGAGATTAAGAAGTTCTTCAGAAAGTAAACTGAAATCTTTAAGGAGCCATCTTTTTTCTTTCTTTCTCCACATTAGTAATTATCCCACTTTGCATGTCTGGCTATTCCTATGAGACAAACTGACAGCCGCATTGCATTTTTTCACTCATTATATTGTCATGTTTAAACTTAATGTCACTAGCAACACACTCTGTATTTTTACAACATTACAAGGAGATACAGTGTTTCAGACTCCCGCTGCAAGATGATGTAAACGTGTCTGCGCCTGCCATCAGATCTTCACTCATTTTTTAATGACTGAAATGCCAAGAGGGACGTTGAAGCATTTCATTAAAGTGTCACCTTGTCACTTATCTTCACATGATGGATGACTGTACTGACTCTGTGCGGTTCGATTCAGACTGGGCCTTGACTGGAGGAGAGGCTGAAGCTCTGGCATCCCAAGACCTGAGGTTGCAGAGCAATGACACTGCTCGGATAAGCCTGCCGTCAGTCATCTGGCCCCAGGGGTTTATCTGTCAAGATTTCTCAGTTTACACACACTAGCGTTAAAGACTGCGGTCCGAATCTCACTCGACAAGGTCCTCCTTACTCTTTTGACAGTGGCTAGGTTAAGATGGTAAGCAATGGCTGCCTGGAGTGTTCGCTGTTATGTCATATAAAAAAAAAAGGGAGAGAGACTATTCCCACAAGGTTAGTGTCTCTGCAGTGACACACTTTTCATTTCAAGGCATTTCAGGACCGTGGCAGAGAAACAGATTCATATCCTTTACTTCACTTTCTTTCATGTTTTGTGACATGGTGGAGAAATAAGAGAACACCAGCCATAAGGACAGGTCTGGAAACTATTTCCTACTATCTTGTGTCAGCAGTGACATGATCCTAACCCCCATTCCATCTTTCTCTCTTTGCTGTGGTGACAGCATCAGCCCCGGAGCGTGATGAAGATGTCAGTCAGGGAGCAATTCAGGCAGGAAATCGTATTATTAACATATGTTTGCAGATGCTATATATAGATGATATTTCTGAAGTTATCCCAACAAAAAAAAAGTTCCACCAGGTCACTTTGTAGCTTCTGGCACAGGAAATCAAAGCAAACAACAAAGACAAAAAGAATTGTAAAGGTGAAAAGTCGCCAAAATTAGAACTTTATGAAGAAATGTAATGTGTGATGTGTAGGATAAACTGCCTTTGAAGGATAGAAGCATAAATGACTCTGTTGTCAAGGATTTAAAATTAGACGAGCAGTGCAGAGAAATCAGCCGTTAACTGTACCTGTCTCACATGCTGCCGGTGTTTCTGCTGTGCAAAAGCAATAATTACACTAACCTTTAGCTGTGGTAGATTTCAACAGAAAAAGAACAGGTTTCCTTCTGAAAATGGCAAACATGCTATATGGTCATATTCACTGTTGCATTTATGTTGCATTATGAATGTGCATAAGAGGATTGTGCATGATGGACAGACGCATGAAAAGAGGGGATTTTTTTGAGTGAGCCAAAGCTCCGAACATTAGCAATCAAATGTGAATGTGAAAGCCAATCTTTGCACATTACAAGCAAATATATTTTTGGAAAGTCAGACCAGTATGAATGAGGGGAAGCGCATGATAATGCAAACTGCATACTGCGTGAACTGTGCTTGCCTTCTGCTACATTTTGGCTTAAAAATAAATGGAACATCTTGAATGTTGAGAGTAGCTCACAATACTTTGTCCCCTGTCATTAGGAAAGAATCTCAAAGCACACTTCAAAACCAGGGCAACAAAATGTTTTTTTCTCCTACGTCAGAGATACCACCAGCTCAATTTCCAAACTGCTTTCATCTGTCAAAGAGGCTCCCCTTTCTTCCGAAGCTCCCCCCTCTTCCTTCTGTTCCTCTCTCCCACCCAGCAACACTTTGAGCACAGCACCACGGTAGCCCCCCGGTCCCACAACAGGGCTTGTGCTGCTGTCATCCTTTCTAAATGCTCTTTACAGGGAGTGAGGGCGCTCGCTCGATCCAACTGCTGCCCACATCATTAAGGGACCCTGTGGCTCAAGCTTCTGTCAGTGATCATTTCCAATTAGGTCTCCATTTTGCACCACACGTACCTCAGTACCCGTAGGGGACAGCGGTTCATACTGCAAAATCACTGAGGTGGGGAGAGAGACATTAGGGTGAGCGTTCATATGGTAACCTTGTCGCCCTGGGAGAAATGGGACACGTTTCTGAGGTAATGAATTCAGATGGACTAATTAAAATGAGCTTTTGGCATAGCGACTTATGTTGATATTCAGAGTGTGAGAGCCCGAGCGGTGGAGTGTATGGCTAAATGACTCATCAAGTCATAATCACCTCTTCAGGTGAATCCATTTTCAAAATCTAATCAAATAATCTAAAGTATACTCTAAGATGACGTCCTTCATGAAATGAGTGGGTGACAGAATGAAATAATTTGGAAATCAATATAGTGAGTAGGTGTATGAATACATTGTGATCGTAATAAGTGCCAAACACTGCAATTAATTTGCCCTGAGCTTTGAGCATGTCGCACCACTCAGGACTGTAGGAATCACCTTTATAGTTGGGATAAGAAGAACAGACTACTGGAATCATCATATGCAGTTGCTTGCAGTTTCTTTTATATGCATCCATGTTCATTCCAATACTGTTTCTATTCTGTACACCCAAAGTAAACCATCAGTGTACCTACAAGGCGCTTCTTTGTAAGTTCTTTGTAAGTTTTTGGACCGAGTCCTCCTCTCAGGATGCATCATTCAGTGAAAGTGCTCAGTATTTTGTGGCAAAAACATTGCTTTACCTGTGATCATAAAACAGAAGGCCCTCTCTACTCATGCTTTTGCAAACAGGGAATATAGAAAATCTTCCAAAACACAATGTGCAAACTTATATTTATAAATTTTTTTTGCAATAAATCCAATTATAGCTCATAAACCACATTCTTTTCACCAGTTTCCTATGAGAAAAGATAGGAAGTGTTCTCATTTTATGCTGTTATAGCAAATTCCCTTTCAAGATTACTCTGTAAAATAATGGTTAAATGTCAGAAATGTTTGTTTAGGAGACAGTAACCAATGTAGTTGTATTCAATAAATAATTAGAGAGAGTAGCATATGGATGCTTTGGCATATTCAAATGTCCTAACATCAATTTCAAAGGATTTGAAACAATTACACAAGATACCCCGATGGTGGAGTGCAATATTGTTGCCCAAATTACACTGTGACTGCATGAGCTCAAATCCCAGCTCATGACACATTTCTGCTCATTTTTATTTGCTCATCGTGCCGCTTGAAAATCTTGTTTCCAAAGGAGGGGAACAGACTACTATTTTTTTGTTTGTTTGTTTATTTTTTGAGTTGAGAGAGCAGAAACTAGATGTAATTTCATTAACTATTTAGAAAATGTAATGTTTATGATGAAAACTAGTAAATGACAGTCAGAAAAGCAGAACATTCATATTAAATGTTCACAAAAACGATGCTGTGCCAGTGTTTTTATATTGTGCCAAATAATAAAAGAGTAAATAAAACAGAATCAAGCTGACGTGATGTCGATGTAGATGTTGGACAGTAGGACCCATGTGAAGCCTGACATTCACAAACACAGCCTCATGCCATGATAGTGTTGGTTATTGATTTCCCTCCTGGTGACCAACCTTCAAATAATTGGCTTTGATCCACGGATTGATTTTAGTGTTCGTGCATCGGTTCACGTGTGCACACTGTGGGTGCACGTGGGGCAGTGGAAAGGCACAAAATATGTTCACCCTTATGATTGTTTGTCTAATTCAACCCGGGCATGTTCTAACCTATAAGCTAACAAGGTTGGCATATTTTCAGTATTGATACCATTATCGTACATGTTTCTCTTTTCTATTTCCAGCAAAGTCCACAGATTGAATACTTTTGTTTTACTAATTGTTTGATTACCTGGGTAAGTGTTATGACAGGATCAGTGGATTATTTTGGTCTCCTTTTAATAAAATTACTCCCTCTTGATTTGCTTCCCTTGCCTAGATGGCACTACCTTTTTGTTTCACTTGTTTCCCTTTCAAGCTTAAAATTTGACAATTTAGAGTTATCTGTAAATGGTAATTTGACCCACACTGACTGCTGTGCTCATCTCCCCCTCCCCACTAATTGGGGAATGTTTGTTTTAATCTGGTTATCCCACGTTTGAACTTTAGCACAACTCTGCCCTTGAATAATTGTTTCGAAAAGGAAAACCTTGTTGAAAGCTATAACCTATTATCGAGGAGGAAGCTGAAGCAGCCCTTGATATGAAAGTTTTTGTAGAGCAATTTGCTTTGACAGAAACAAGGGAATGAATGTTTTGCCAAGATGTTTTATGTGAATTCTGCACCTTCACAGAAATGTGGAAGATTTAATTTTAGAAGTTAAAGAAAATGTAATAAGAAAGAAATAAGTAAAAGAGTAAATTTGCATTAAATATTTGGATATGTGCAAATACTTACTGTAATATGTAATATGTAAGTATGTATGCAATAGGCTTCATGCACAAAAAGTGTAAGAAATAGGTTTTCTCACCAAAAGAGGTATGAGTTGAAGTTTTTAGCTAAATTGTTTTCATAAACCATGATGAACGTTTTTCATTTAGCATAACCAAATCTGTTTTAACATGATAACATGTTTGTTTTCATGCAAAAAAAGAGGTTAATGTGGCAAGTTCAGGGCCTTTTCCACATAATCTGTGTGCGGTGTGGATATAACCTTTACATAATTCATGTCAACAGCACATAATGTGTATTTCAGAATTTGCCCTCATTTCACAAAATGTTATGAAACTTTGTTGAATCTGTATAATCTGTATGAGCAAATGGCAGCTCCAGCGCTCTATATGATCCAGCACCAGCTTCTCCACATCGACATAATAAAGTTAAAGCTTGATGTGTGTTTCCCTATCTTATCAAAAGCAGAAAATTATACATAATGATCAACTTTATTCCAACCACTGTACAGTATGGATTAGAGAGGGAAGTTGTGCCAAAATCAATGTGAGCAATATTGGTGTCATGACTTCAGACTGCAGTCAGCAATAACTGGTGCTACTGCCACGTCGGAGAGTCGGTCCATGGAGGTCTGTCCAACATGCACTGGGCAGTCCAAGGCTGCTGTAAATCAGGCCTGCTGATGCCCATCAAATTAAGTCGTAATCTCAGTTTTTACTGATATTTAACTCTTAATATGCTCACACATGTACTCACAAAAGAAAGTTATGGCAAATTACACTGTTTACAGCCAAAACCCTCTTGACACAGAATACTTTCAGAGGACTCAATCCAGTCTCTTCATTCCAGTTTTATAAATAATACACAGCAAAATCTGGATTTTAACATAGCAATTAAGTAGAATCACTGAGGTAATCTGCTGCCATGATTACTGTGTGTATGTGTGTGTGTGTGTGTGTGTGTGTGTGTGTGTGTGTTTGTGTGTGTGGTAATGTCCCATCACAGATTAGAGTGGATTATATTGGATTATATCCCTTGACCTGATTTACTGACCAACTGCCTCTTGTTACCCAAATCAGACTTGTAAATCTGACCTTCAAAGGTTTGTGTTTTGAACCTTCAGACACTGAGAAGCAAAGACCAGCCTGTCTCAGATTAGCACACACACAGAATAAGGCAACACACCGGATTGTTTTAATACATCATATTCATAACTGGGGCGGTCAAACCGACCTAAAACAGAAAGGTGGAAGGCAGTGGTACACATCGTTGCTACCTAACTTTCATGTGACAATCCTTCTCAAAATTAAATAAATAAATAAATAACATTGTCTAAATCACATTGAATCAGCAAACATTATGTGCCTGACGTGCCACTGAGATTAATCAAATTCTACATCATCTGGGTCAGAAACAAGAAGTAAAATCCTGTTCTTTCCAGAGCTGTTTTTATAGGAGAAGACAGCACAATAATGAACATTTGTAAGGCTTACAAGTTAATGATGACTTAAATAGCCATAAGTTACTTATGATATGATAAATAGTTGTAAATGAGTAACACAATAGTTATTTATTATTTACAGTTTCATATTTTATGTATAAGCGAAGGTTGCTAATGCTAGTATATAATTTGTACATATATGGTGAGACCTACTACAGAGCTACATCATATCATTTTTACTCATAAAAGTGTACATCTTGTTGAATATTAATTCATTCTTAAAATAGCAAACAATATGCTAATGTTTTTACAGCACATTCAGAGGGGATGAGAAACACATCAGGACATTTAATATTTAAAAACCTAATAAAATTATGTCTGTGCATCTGTCTGTGTATTCAACAACCTGCACAACTCTTTAAATCATGTTTAGTAAACACAGGAACAAATCAGTTATAATACATGAGTGCAGCATGAATACCAAACAGTGCAACATATTTAACATTTGGGATTATGAAACATTCACACTTTACTTGTTAATGATCTATGAACAGAAATAACCCTGTTCTGCATGTAGGCCTTACAGGTGCATTGGCATTAGATAATAATATGCAAATTATGTAACACCAATCGTGATCTTGAGTTATGAATTAAATATAAAACTGTAGCTGATGCCTTTAACATTTCCTGCTTTACTTCAAGTATTCAACATACAGTCTAAGTAACTTAGTTTTTGTTATTTTAAACCATAATTAACTTTAATTGCGCTCTTAATCTATTTAATTTAACTTAGTGGGCAATGTTATCTTCTTGTCTGTCATCAGCTGCATGATGTTTTTTCTCTGCTTTTATCACTGTGCAGCTGCTGCACCAGCTCTGACCTGTTAAATCAGCTGTTACCAGCAAGATTTTCCCCATCCGCTGAGGAAAGGCTGTGGTTTACCCCTCTCTCTAGTGTTGTTGCTCTACATTACGGCCTCTAACCCAACTCTTTTTAATTGCTTGGTGGTTTTATCATAATATTTAGAGGTTACAGTTAACAAGATGGCCAATTAATCCGGAATACTAATTAGGCGGTAATGGGGTGTCACGGAGACAGCAATAACCGCTGTCTGATCCACAAACAATGACGGGGCAGTAAAATTGACATCGACCCAAATTAGCTCACTGATTTAAATAGGTTGCAGGCTACTTTGTGGGAAATGATATAGGGATCTGAATGTCAAGGACATTTTCTCCAGTCAACATCCAGTTCAACTCTTGACATTTCCTCTGCAGCTAATCCATTTTTTTTCTGCAAGTAGTTGGTCCACTGAGACAGTGCGCCATTTATTGAGATGATTACATTTTACTGAAACAATTTTGAGGTGAGCAGACCTGAAATGAACCAGATGGCTTCACTGTGTATGAATAATCTCAACAAACTTTTTATTTACCATCTAATAGAACCTATTACAAAAAAAAAAAAAAAAAACTAAGAAAACCTACAATGTCCACCATAAAATGTGGACATTGTATTTTTTAATTGTGTTGAATTTTGTTCACTCCTAAATAGCTTGGTTTAACATGTATAGAACAAGACATCAGTTAGCTGCTGAGTTCAGCCTTTGCTCTGATCTATGTGAAGACTTTGAAATGGATCCTCAGAGGTAAGGATGGATGGACTGATACCTTGAAAACTAAAGCAAAATCAATGTCGAATCCATACAGGTAAGCATTTCCTTTGATAGTGTGTGACAGAGGCTGTCAATAGCTTTCAGTTTGGGTGTTTTAACACAGCAGGCATATCCGCGCTGCTAAGTAGTCTTCTCTGAAGGAACAAAATGATAAAATAGGAAAATCGAGCACAAAAAAATGTAATATCTGCATTGTATTACAAAGGCAAGATACATTTGCCAAAACAGTAAGACCTCACTGGTTCACACAGGTAAAAATAGACACTTCAAACAATCCATCAACCCAATTATGGATTTTCACTAGTCATATACCAATTGAACAATGGTAATGAATAGAAAAGTGAAGTCAGATTTTAATGATACAGCATGTATTATACCAGGGCATGTAATTAGACAAGTGCACAGTTGCACATACAGATATACACAGAAGCAAACACGTACATTCACACACAAGAGAGTGGCTAAGAGCACGCCCTGCATGTGACATAAAAAGGTTTTAAGATGGTCTTATATATAGAAATGGTTTGGTGGGGGGGGGGGCATGAAAGCAAAATGCTGCTTTAGAGTGAACCCTGGGAACCTTTTAGAGGCCAGTGGTAGATGATCAGAAGGGTCTAACAGGCTCCACTAGAAAAGAAAAAAAAAAAAGCGTGTACCTCTATCGCATGACATCAAATAAGAATTCATCATTAAGCCAGTAAAAACATTTGTAAATAATTAAATAAATAAGCAAGTATTCATGCTGTTGCAGTTGTCATCATTTAGCAGTCAGGGTGAATTGGTGCTGGATGACATTCAGCTGGTTGCCCAATGCCTGAGGTGGAGTAAGTGGCAAGTCGTGTTTGAGAGTGATGTCAAACACTACCACCAAGAGGCTCAATGGGCCGACAAAGTCATCAATTTTCAAATTCCACTGGTTGCAGCTTAACAAGCAACTCCTGTTCAACAATCTTGTGCTGCATTTTTCAAAAGTGTGCAGTATATGGAAAAGAACTCAGACTGGGTGCAGAGCTCATTTACTCTTATTCTTAATGAAAAAAAAACAACTGTTTACAATGAATTATGTAATTATGCATGTAGGACCCAAAAATAGCAGACCAAAAGTCCAAAAAAAGACCAAAACTTTCCTTAGTTTACTTTACATGATTACATACATTGACATACATTCACATCTGCTGACAACAAGTGGGTTAGGACAACTCTTGAGCTTCCCTGGTTCTACACAGAGATATACTATAAGCTTCTGATTTTCTTTTGTTTACATGTGCTTATGACAGTTATAACTAATATTATGACAGCTGCAGTGGACATTTAGAGTGGATATACTGTATGTCTTTACTACATGAATTTTTCTTGCTGTGGATACACATAACTGTGTATACTGCATATTGGATTCAATGACAGCCTCGTCAAATTACAGTCTGGGTGGTGTGGAAGCCCTGCAAAATGTTCATGTCACTCTGATGTTTCTGTAAT
Source organism: Holocentrus rufus (assembly GCA_900302615.1). Lineage (NCBI taxonomy): Eukaryota > Metazoa > Chordata > Actinopteri > Holocentriformes > Holocentridae > Holocentrus > Holocentrus rufus. The sequence continues at coordinate 1,214 of OMLF01057132.1, read as the reverse complement.
GCCATGTGTTTTAGCTGATATGTCTTCTGTGTTCTTTGAACCGCTGTCTGTTTCTTGAGAGATAGACCTTTAATGTACACAATTTCCCTCCTTCTTGGCATAGACATCATTTAAATTTTCATACATGCAGGTGACACTACATCATTAAAAACCTCTAGTGTTGAGTGTCAGGGCCTTGTCTCCTTTAAAATTGATCTTTTAAAGCAAGGAGAGTAAAAAGAGAGGAAGTCTTTCAGAGGGAAGAGGGTTTTTTTAGGGGCCACTTCTTGGAGAAACAAATTTTAAGTGAATAGGAGGGGGCCGAGGGCTGAGCCCTGTGGGACCCCGTCTGAAATGGTGTGCTATAAAGACAAAAAATAAATCAATCCTCCAACATGTTTGCGAGAACATAACCAGAGATCTTTTGATTTGAACAGGTGAACTGACATGTTGTCTTTGAAAAGCATGAAAAAATACAAAATGAAATAATATTTTTTTGGTAAGGACATCTATTTTCCAGACTGTAGAGCTAATACACCTCAAAAAGGGTGACACAGCCGTATAACCACAATGGAGAGTGATGCAGTGTAATTTTCTGGCTGTAACTGTAATGGTGTGAATAAAGCTAGGCAGACTCTTAACAGTGAATATTGCAATCATGACAGTGAATATTTATTCATTATTATTCTTATTCTTTAAAAAAAGAAAAAAAAGCAAATCAAACTTTCCTCAAATAAAACACCTTTGCTGTAATAAATAAATAAATAATGTCAAAGATGATCAAAGGGTTGTTTTCATCAATATCAATTTTAGGGTTTAGTAATGACAGTCACCCTATGACATAATGTCATTTATAAAAACTGAAATTTTTGTGTCATCATCCATCATCTCAATTTATGCTTTTGACCTAATTACATCACATGGTGTAATTTTCCTTTCAAAATGAACACAGTCATCTTTTGAAATATTTTTGGAGACTGCAATTTTAACATTTTAGACAGAATCATCTGGATACTGCACAGTGCCTTCAGAGAGTATTCAACTGCCTTGAATTTTTCTCTGCTGTGCTGAATTTATGGTGGATTAAATTAAATTAGATATATTTTCTTAACAATTTAGCAAAGCACAACATGCATGTAATAAATAAATAAAAACTTGCTTTTGGATTCTTAGAAATGAAATTACTGAAAATTGAGACATCTGGATTTTTGTTTTTCTTTTATTCCTCCTTACAC
>OMLF01057131.1:16404-30615 GCA_900302615.1 Holocentrus rufus | reverse complement strand
CGTTGATAACGACGTTGTGAAATTAACAGTGACTCAACATGTCTCCCGTTTCAGTTTAACTCTCTTTGCCTCGTGTCATGACGAGTGATGCGTGCTTTGTTGCGTCGGTCATGCTTTTCATTTACATTGTATTAAGTTGTGCTAACCTAGTTTAAGTTACTCCCTGTCTGTTTATGTTAATAACATCGCTGTAGTTATGCTATCCTTATCCTAACCGTTAGCTAACAGCTTAAAAGCCAGTCAGTAAGTGCAGAAATAACGTTAAGTGTACAAAATATTTAAGAGTATAGAGAACGACCGTTCATCAGTCCGTCAGCTGCGTGTTGAGGCGCATTTACAGAGAACGCAGTGAACGCAGAGGGGAGGGGGTTTATTCAGTGCAGGCCCGAAAAGTTAAAATGATTAATGTTACTGTCTGTCTTCAGCAACCGTCATGATGTTATTTCACTCTTAGTTTTACTTTGTCAGAAAATACTATAACGTGACAGGCTGCAACAGCAACTCACTGTGTGTGCTGTTATGGAGTAAGATTAGTGTCGGACTATTTGTGACTATTTTTAAGGTTATATAATTTCCCAGAGGTTTAATGCTTTTTTGCATGTTTTTGTACTTGAAAATTCCTCTCTGTTGTAAAGTTAAACAAATTCTAAAGCACCAAGTATTGTGAAACAGTAAAATGTTCACACATGTTCCACATGGAGGAGGATCTGTCTGACTGAGACATCAGGATGACCTCAGGTAAGTTACTCTTTGAAAAAGGATAACTAAGCATGGACGTCCAAAACAACAAAATCATGCCAAAACACACACTGGATAGAATACATTATGAAGTGAATGTCTTAGAAACTCATTTTACAGCAGTTTGTATGACAACAATGGTGTACAGATGTCTCTTTGGAGAAAACATTTACACTTTAATGTACTGCAGATTCCTGCCTAAATAAGTTCTTTACTTGAACTGGATCTTGTGTTTCTTAGTTCCCAGATGTGGAAGTGGAGGTAGAATCCTAGCAGAGGTCCTGCAGCGCAACAAAAACAAGATAAGCAAGTAAAAGAATAAGAAAAAAATAGCATGACATGAAAGAGCATAATGCTACAGCTACAAAACAAACAAACAGGGTTTCAACTGAAAAGATAAATGAATTTAAGAGGTCAAACATAAAAGTTCTAGCAAAAACCCTGTTTATGCCCACCAAAATGATCTGGTAATTTTTTTTTTTTTTTTTTTTGCCAAAACTGTAAAATGTAAAATAAAATGAAAAAATGACAAAATGAAAAATCACAACGTGCAGGTTTTCAAAAATTAAAAGGCTGCAGCACATTTGATAACACAGTTTTCCTTCATCAGGATTCTTGTCGTGACAGTTAACATCACTGTACTGTACAAATCTGAAAGTATCTATTTAAGTTAATAGGAACTTCCAAAGTCCTGTAATCTGAGCACTTTACACTACTGCCACCAAAAGTGTCTTGATACAAATTATGTATGACAAGAACTTTTTTTTTTACACTGACACTGAAGTAATTAAGTGTGCATTTCTAAAGCACTAATGAAGATCTTGCCAATCCCTTGAACTCGGTCAATATTGCCTGGTTAAACAAAGGCAAAATTAATCAATCAATCAAAAAGTTAATTTTTTAATAATGTAAAATGCAACGCAATGCCTTTTACATGAGATTAAAAACATTTATAAATAAATACACAATGTAGATTTGAAAAGTTAAAAGTGAGGGGGAAAAAACTGGACCTACATGTTTTATCTCTGTCACCTTCAGTCTTCTTTCTATACATGAAAAAACAAATCTAAGACTTTTTGGCTTTAGGTTGATTTTTGGCCAAAGAAGCATTTTAAAGAGGATTTTTGCAAATAAAAGACAAAGATAGATTAAAATTGTCAGTTTCTGTCTTCAGCCAGTACAGGAAGAGCCACAGGGAGGGCTTGACTATAAATAGAGGCACGGAGACTGGGACACACACGCACACACGCACGCACGCGCGCACACACACACACACACACACACAGTGATGCGAATTGTAATATAAACACTTGCATGCTTACACAGTGATTCATGTACACAAACAGGCACACATTCCCACCTCCTCTTAACTTGTCTGTGCATCCAATCAGGATCAAGCTGACAAATGGGCATCTACCAATCACAAGACTGTAAACAAACAGAAACAGTAAACAAACTAGCAGAAACTGGAGCAAAGGAGGAAAAGACAGATAATGAGACTGTTCAGCTGGAACAGCAGAGAGAGAGGGAGAGAGAGAGAGAGATCTTTTATGTCTCTCACCCATCTTCTCTTACCCTTCCTTGCTTTCTGTCTCCCAGCTTTAGCACTTTGCTCTCCTGTATTTAAGGAATGATTTAAACATATCTAAAGTTTGTATGTGTTTCCATACTGTTTGACAGGGTCAACCGGTTCAGAGCCATTCTTAATCCCTGTGTTCCTATAAAAAGCCAAGGAAGAAATCCATTTCCTGTCGGCTCAGTTCCTCTTCCTGTCAGTGAGGGGTCACATCCTGTTGTCTGACACTGTTTAACTTACAGAAGCAGGCAATTTGGATTGGTTTTTGTCCTGTCAGTGTGATAGAGAGAGTGGCAGCGGTGTTTTTTTGCTTGGTTTTTTGTTGAAAAGTTCTGCCTAAATGCCTGTGGCATGATTGCCTGAAGCAATAGCATGATGAAAAAATACTCCAGTAAAAATAAAAGTCCTCCATTCAAAATGTTACTTAAACATGTGCTGTGTGATTTCATCTAATCAGATGTTTTAACAAGACAGTGATGGTTAGCTGAGCAAATATTATAGTTAGCTGGTTAATAAACTGACATGATCTAAACACAAAATCAGTCACCTGGATTGGTGATGTGATGATCAGCTCCCAGTTAAAAATGGCACAGAAATTAATTGATTACTACTATTGAGATGTTTAGAAACACAGTCATCTGTTCACAGAGCTGAAGACATCCAATATGGCCACCAGAAAGTGTTACATCACCTCTCTTTAATCAGAGTGTCAGTGATGCTGTTGTTAGCCCAGTAGCTCTCTGAGTGGAAGTGACCCAGATAAAGCCTCGGTCCCTTCAGGTGCTGTGTGTCCCATCACGCCTCAGCTATTTTCAGCTATTTGACATTAATTTGGCCCCTGCCGGCCCCCAACTGGGCTCTGCTGTAGTCAGGGTCCTGGATCTAAAACACTGTGAAAACACAGGAACCTGCGACTGTTAAACACTCACTACTTCCTGGAGCTCTTCAAAAAAAAAAAAGAAAAAAAAAAAGAAAAAGAAAGAATGATGAGAGCTTTTGATGAGAGCTTTTTTTCCCCCAACCTGCATTAGCCAAATGTATGTTTACTGTCCCGAACTGTATGTGAACATTTTCATTCCAATTGAAATTTTAGAAACACTGAATGAAATGAGAAGGCAGACAAAATTGATATATTGTACATTTGAAAAACTTTTCATCTGTTACAACAGTCATGAAAAATACTATGAGGAGACACTGTAGGCCCTGAGTAATTTAATTTGCATTTTTTGAAGCAAAAAGCTATTGCTAAGCAGTGATCAGTGGACTGAAATGAAGACTATTCTGTCACTGCCAGACAGTTCAACAAAAATCCTCTACTGGCTGGACCTAAACAGTTTGATTCCATATTAAAATATTCACAGTTTGAAATGTTATTATAAAAGTTATTAAGTTATTGGGCAGTTTAAGTCCTTGATTGACTGAATGAAACCGGTTTTAAACAATTGTCTACATTTTTCAGATGTTGTCCAACATTCATAGAGGCATTTCGCAGACTGACTGCACAGTCTGTTGTTTGGTGATGTGGAGGTTAAAGGACGCTCTACTAGGAAACACTGGGCAGCTATTTGACTGAAACTGAGTTCATATTATTTGACATGTGTTTGACCCTTGCCTGCCCCCCCGCTGTGTGACTGTGCAGCCCTGAAAAGGCCGGCTGGCATACCTCAGTGTTAGTGAGCGTCCCATTGTCAGTCTGTGATCTGAAATGACAAGTCTATCGCTCTGAATGGTTTTTCTATGAGAGCTGAGTCCAGCGGACAACCTGTCCAAATGTGAAAGGAGGGGCGGCGAGGAGGGGAATAGTTTTGTCATCCTCATGTTTCCGCCTTGCACCAGACTGTACTGTTCTCTCTTTACTTCTTTTATTCTGAACATGACTACAAACACGACTACTTTCACAATAGAGGATTTAAAGTTAGTGTATGTCACAAGTCTGCCGCCAACCTGTGTGCCTGAATCATATAGGAACTTTGGAACGTTGTCTATTAGTTAATAAAGTGTAAATGTGTGAGCAGCAGCTAGAAAGGTGTGTGTATGTGAAGCAGCTTGTTGTGGTGTGTGTGTAGATCCATTCAGTAACGTTGTCAGTAAAAGTGAATAGTGTGATAAGGTAGATTAGTTTCCAAATTTATCTTACTGTGACACAGTAAACTGTCTTGTCTTTAGCCCTAGTCTCTACTCCAAAACATGAAGAGTTGGAGCTTGACAAGAGTCAGCTCAGTTCACCTGAACAAACTGTTGAGGTGAACTATGCTGCAGGCTGCGCTTGAAATAAAGTGCCTATCATTCTGTTTATCAAAATTGGGTTAACACATTTACAACATCTGTGATAACCAAGCTATGAAATATGATTAATGAAAGTCATCAAAGTGACCTTTGATATCTTTTATACCTTTCTTCAAAACCCTCATTTTCGTCACACCCTTTGAGATTACAGGTGCTATGAGTAATTGAGTGCAACTTATGCAAAGTAGGTTCAGTGAAGGTGAGGCTGCTTGTTGTTTCAGGTGTATTACTGTTGATATAATGACTCCGGCATAATGCTGGCATCACTTCATAACCACGCTTTGTTGGTAAGGCGCCAAATAGATGGTAGAGAGAAAGTGAAAGCGTCTAGGCGTTAAACCAGAAACAGATCATTAACCAGAAACAACCGTTAACATAAACATTAAAATCACGGTTGAATTTATCTGATCAAATCCTTTACCAATTTGAATTTTCCAAATCATGACATTAAATATGTGTTTTTATAATGCTGTGACTGCAACACACAGGAAATAAAAACGGTTGTGTTTTTAATAATTATTGCATTTTTAAAACAAAGACAGCTGGAAACACAATTTGAACTGAAAACAGAATGCAGTCATAAACAAAACCAAGCAGGCCAAGTTTAGCTGGACTGCCACTACATTGTGCATCACTGAAAGTGAGCATTTTCTTCTCTGCAGTTCCATGTACTTAGTACCAAGCTTGTTGAGACTTATCATGGGGCACAACTTTAGAGTGTCTGCCTACCATTTGGTCTGGTCAGTTTTATTTGGTCTGGTCAGCCTTTTTGCAATTCGGTTGCATCCCTACAGGACAGTAGAGCCCGACAGCAGTCGGTGCATGCTGGCTGGTCTCCTAGCCGGAGCAACTAACCTGCTGGGGTTTCTTCCAGCTGTCTTCTACACTGTTTCTCGACTGGAAAAACTCTCGCTGTCTTTCTCTTGCTATCACTGTCGTATTCTCCACTTAAGTATACATGACACTCAGCTGAAAAATCCGTTCTTTGAGGGTTTGGGGGTTGAGAGAAATTCTGGAGAATATAAAAAGTCACTATCTGAAGTGGAAATAGGCAAAGCAGGTTGAGGGAAAGTGTGTTCACCAAAAATGTACATTACAGTGTTTCATCACAAAATAACTCCTGGAATGCACTGAACATCAAGGAACAACAAGAACAACTAAACAAGACTTTGGACTAGGAAAGAGTCAGATAAAAGACAACAATGGTATGCTAGAAGGTACAGCAGAGTAAGATTATAGTTTTTATAGCTTTTTTAAGCATCGTTCAAGTACATTCAAGTCTGCACTGAAGTGTACTATATTTATCACAAGGAAATAACAGCCCTTGTGTCTGATCTGCACACCGGTTGAGTTCACCCAAGGGCTGCAGATGTTGAAACAAGGAAACAGGGGTTTTTAATTAACTGTTCCTTTCCCCATACATTTATGGACACAATTGGAAGCTCCAGTTCTAGTGTAGCAGTTGTGCTTCAGTCCTCCAAATTAAAACTTGTTGTCTCCTCTCAAGTTTGTGGATTGGCAACATTTCTGGGGTTTACCTAGCTTTCTGTCACATGCTACATAAAGTTCAGCACCAGGTATCACAATGATCATGTGTTAGGAACCTGGGATGACATTTACATTTTAGGCAATCACCTGGTTCTCATATCCAGAAACTTCCAAAAAGGTCAGCAGTAGAATATCTCAATTTGTGGACCAACATTTTAGGGAACCAAGCATAAGGAGGTTAAAGCAGCACAAGGCAGGATTTGTATGTAACAGTTACAGATCTTGTTAAGTCACACAGCATTTAGTTAACTATGCAGCATCATCTTTTGCTGTAGTTGAAGTTCCTACAGTCATGGAATAATCAAGAATAATCTTACATAACATTCACCAGTGTAATTTAAGATCCATTCTACTATCCAGCTACGCTAAGCTATGTTAGTTAGTGTCATAACATAGCAGCGTAGCATACATAGCATAGAATGCTTATCAGCTAAACTGCTTCAAACTCATAGAAAATTTGGGAATTATACCGCTGTCGCCACTTCCACCACTCACCAGTGTGATTGCCACCGAAGGGCTGGAAAGGTGTGAAGTTGGCTGGTGCAGCTTTAAAGGGCAGAGGCAAAACGCTGACAATATTCCTTTGAAGTTGAAAGAAATGACAGCTTAAGTGGTAGGTGGCATTTCTTCTGGACTTTAGCATTTTATTAGTTTGAGTAAAGGGAGATGTAGGAACAGAGATGTGACATTTATTGACGAGATGAGATTTTAACCTACAAGAGAACAGAGAGATTGGAGAGATTAATTTACAGGCAAAGTTATCATAAAAACACGGTAGAAATACTACATACCATATCTCTGAACCACAAGGCACAAACACACTGAAACACATTACACTTAAATTCATATCATATTGACAAAAATACCAGATGGTGAGTAAATATTTTGATGTGTCTTAAAACTCACTCTTTGCCATGCATTAAATGCAAATTTCCTGTGCCAAGTTAGAATCAGTGTATCAAAAGTACAGATGAAAAAATGTTTGTGTTTTGTAATCATAGTAGCTGATACTTCCATAAAACTCTAGATTAACCCGTTTCCCTGCTAGCACGCATTTTACAAGACCAGGTGCCTTTTTTTGCTGGCAGAGAAGTTATTTTGGAATGAAACTCTTCCGCATCTCCAGCTTCCTGTGGGGTTGAATGGGAGTTTCCCGACCATGAATTATTGTTAACGTGTTTGCTGTCTACTGCATTAACTGCAGTTATGAGCAGGCCCATTGTAGGACTGTGGTACACATTTATCAGTCAGGCTGTCTTGAAATTACACAGAAATCATGACAATAGCAACAACAATTGTAACAACAATTGATACATTAGTGCATTTGCAGCTCTAGTTACACACGGGGAAGTAGAAAAAACAGGAAGGAACCAGGAAATTACATGCTGGCTGTACATTCCCATGCTGGGGATCTAGAGCCAGTGAACAAAACCTAAACATCTCATTTGGATTATTGCCAACCTGGCATATTGTTAAATACATGCACTTTTTCCTCTCAGTGGAGCGTAAAATTAGCCTGGATACCAGTCTTCTTCGGCATATTGTTTTACACTGGCGAGTCAGTCTGGCCTTCTTCCTGTCCCAGAAATTACAAAATAACCAGACCAATCCAGGACTGCGGTTCTAGTGGGGGAAGGCTCCCAGTTGGACCCAGCCCCTTTGCAGAGCCAGCAAAAGTTATTAACATCTGAAATTTGTGATTAGCTACATTACACCAGTAGGCTGTTTGTTCCTTGAACAACACAGTGTGATGGCGTCAGAAGTTTTGTTGCATTGATTGGCTGAAGGAGTTGTCTGTCAAGACAAGGACTTGTTCCTGCAGAAATTGCTCTCTATAGAAGGAAGACCAGACTGACTCGCCAGTGTAAAACAATTTGGCAAGGAAGACTGGTGTCCAGGCTAGTGTAAAATGTCAAGAACCATCAATTTAACAAGGAGAAAGTGAGACTGGAAGTGTCACCTTTACATTTTTCTGTTATTTTGTGTTCTTTTTGAAAACTGGATGGATGCATATGGAGCTTTCTGAAGAGTTTTAGTAAGCATTTACGAAAATACATTTCTTTGTATACATCCACACCATTCTGCTGCTAGACAGTTTATGTTCTGCTTATGGGAAGTCAGACCTTGGAAAATCTGTCTTGTAGATATCCATGATATTCACAGTGTCAACTCAGAATTCTCATAAGAAAAAGAAACTAAATTTTCCTCCACAGGGAATACCAAAGAAAAGAACATCCATTTTTCTAAGTTGACACCATGAACACCATGTTGTCAACATTTACAAGAGGGACATTGCAGAGTTTGAGTTCCTGTGAGTGCAACTTTTGTTGGCCAGCAGCAGAATGGTCTGGATGTATATTTATCAATTAGATAGCTAAACTCTACAACTAAACAAATAGAAAATAAGCCAGCGTTTTGTCCACTCTTTACTAGCTATTAGCGCTGAGTAGAAAAAAACAGGTACCTAATTTTCCGTCCATGTGTCTGTGGGGAAAGTCCAACATTCAGGACATCTGGGACTTTCCAGGTTGTTGCAAGTTATTTTCTCAAATCTCTAAAACAATCAATGAGCAAGCTATAACGAAGGCTGTATTACAAAGGATCGTTCAGCATTTGCAGAGGTTTGTTGTCTGCAGAGTGCCTTCTACTTTTATTTGACCAGGCTAGTTCCACTGAAATCAGGAATTTCGTTTTCAAGGCAGTGCTGGCCAGCAAACCAGCATCAAGACGAAAACAAAAGTTTCGGATTTACAAAGGTGTGCAAAGTCAATACAGATAAGTCACAAAACAAAAATAAGGAAGTACGAAGACTATTTAGATTGCTGAATATGATTTGTGTGCTCTGGTCTGACAGGAGCAGATCAGTAACAGGTAAATAATTAACTGGATCTTCCATAGTCGAGCCATCAGGAGAAGTTCGTGTGCGACCACAAAATTGCATTTTTGGCTTATCGTCATGGGAAAACGCTTGGTGATATTTTCACCCACGCTGCCGGTCATTAGCATTTCTTATCGAACAACAACAGTTTGTCATGATCACAGCAGATGTGTGAAGCTGTTTGGCTCCACTCAGCCTGCCATATTTCACTCTATCTGTCTATCTGTTTCTTCTTGGTAAACTATGTGAGAACAAAGGGCTGTGCTGGGGTAAATACCAAGCGCTCCCATTCGTTGGAAATTCTCTCCTGTGCCAAAGTAACAGCGAACAGATTTTCTTATGACCCTGCTTTGTTTCTCCTATTACAGTAATAGCTACCATTTTTATCTCTATCGCTTTTTCATTTTATCTCAATTTAGATTTATTTTAAACTTTTAGCTTTCTCTCGTCACTGTGACAGTGCAGACCTCACTTTGTGCTTCTCAGGATCGGTTGTTTTCTGTTCTGTCTTTCTGTAAATGTTTTTGTTTTGTTTTTCCTATTGATGTTGTTGTTTTCAGCTTCTTTCTCTTCTGTTTTGTTGAGATGGTAACTTAAGGATAATCAATTTTTTGTCCTCCTTTTTCTTTCTTTCTTTCTTTCTTCCTTTCTCAATTCAATTCAGAGGTGGTCTTTGAAGCTGTTAATATATGACTCTCCATCAGCCATCTTTAGCTCTGTATCTGTTTGTCTTTGGTATGTGAGAACAAAGGGCCACTTTGGAGGCGATATCAGATGCTTCCCTGTTCCCTTAATAAATGCGCTGTTTATTATTCAGTTTTTCCTCTTTCTTTACCACAGAGGAGAATCCCAGATCAAAGTAGCAGTCCACACAGCTTCCTCACAAGAGGCATTGCTGATCAGATTCACTTGCTGTGCAGAAGTTGGTTAACCAGAGCTGTCTCAGTACTTGAGGATGTGGTTTAGCGGTTGACGGCACTGGCTTGTGACTGGAAGGCAAAATCATGGAGGAACACTGGTGAATTGTCTATTAATTAAAATGCGTAAATGTATAAAATGCAGCTGGAAAGGTGTTTGTATTTGAAAGAGCTTGCTGTGGAGTGTCTGTGTATCCATTCAATAACATTGTAAGTAAAAGGGAACAGTGTGATAAGGTACAGACTCAAGACAACAGACTCAGGTCTGTTGTCTCATAACCAGCATGGAGATGATCATTCATGCGTTAATCTGATCCCATTTAGATTACTCTAACTGCATTTTTACTTGCCTTAACAAGTCTTCCTTGGATCGTTTACAAAATGCTGGTGCTGGGCTTCTGACCAAGTCCAGCAGACGGTCTCATATCGCACCTATCTTGGTTATATCTCAGTATTATGAACATTTTCATCCTCACACTACCAGTAGGTCACTCAGGTCTCCTCAACTCCTCAACAATGTGTTCTTGCAGTTCCTCGAACTGGACTGGGTTAGCGGACACGACTGTGTGTGTGTGTGTGTGTGAGTGAGTGAGAGAGAGAGTGTTTGTAAACCCAAATATTGGTTATACGCTGGAGTGTGTGTGGGTGTGCGTGCGACATCTCCGACATCCCACTGAGAGTCCTAAATCCAACCTGTAGTTGAAAGTGTGATACACAGGACTGAGAGCGAGAGATGATTTACTGAAGCAACGGTGCACAACACGGTGAAAAAATATTTTGTTTCGTTATAAAACTGTGGCGGGACAAATTAGACTGTGGCAGGCCGCCATAGTCTATGTAATTAATGGGAAACACTGGATGACACTGACTGGCTGATTTTCAATAACAGGCCAGTACGAATGTCTAATTGCCCCTCGGGGATAATAAGGACTCTATTTACTGTAACACACTTGCCCAAAGTGGCTGGTGACTGTAACCTGTTCTGCTGCAGTGGTTTGGCCTGCAGCCAGCGCATTTATGATCATGAGAGTAGGCCGCCTTGTGTTGTTCTGTAAAGTCCTGTAAGTCCCCTATAAAGACGAACAGGGACTGAAGTGACGCCCGACCTCAGGTGACGCTGCACATTGCTCAGGCGCGGTTCACAAAAGGAAACTAAAAGCAGGGATCCTGGATTTGGACTTGAAGAGAGAATTTTGTTCATAAACACTTTGAGATTTGTCATTTCCTACTCTTTTGTTTCTGTGTTTCAGTATCAGTAAGAAGGAGTTCTATCAGTGTAATCAGTTCATATGAGTTTGAAGTTATACAAACAACTTTGAAGTTAACCCTACCCTACTTTGAAGTAAGTAGATGGAAAGAGAAAAATATGGGGATTAAATAATTGGATTGAGATTTACATATATTCTTTCTTTCTTTCTCTTTGCCTTAATCTATATGCGTGCACAATTTTCCCCCATGACTTGACGATAACCTTTCTTTCTTTTTTCTATCCATCCATCCAACCAACCAACTTTGAGTCCTCTCAAAACACATGCTTCCTGGATCTGATCTGGTCTGATTGACCCCAAGCAGACAATAAGTCATCAATCAGCTAGCAGGTTATAAGAGAGGAAGACTATATTCAAACAACTAGGGAGTAACACACACGCATATCCCAAATGTTTTACACCGTAGGTGTTTACTGTAAATCAGATTCAATAACAACAAACAGAATCAGAAACCGTTTTGGGGACGAGCGCAGCTGGAAACTCCCGGCATTGTTAAGAGGTGGAGGCAGTTTAGGGATTTCAGCTGGGGGAATGAGATCAGATTAGAAAAACAATATCGTTTTGAAGTGATTTATCTGCTTTAGTCATACCGGTTCATGTGGACTGACTGGAACATCAAGGGAGTAGGTGGAAGCCCCTGCTGGGTGCAGTGTTTGCTAGTTACTGAAAAAAGGAAATTAGTTACTGATACTAGTTACATAATTAAAAAAGTAACTTAATTACTTTACTCATTACTACCACTAAAAAGTAATGTGTTACTGTGATGAGTAACTTTTTAGATACTTTTTAAATCTCTACAGTGATGTTGTAGTATGGCTGGCCGCCTGGATGATAAAATTCCAGCCTCGGTTGCTTTGATGGAGTGGCTTGAATGACGACAGATGTGCCTGAGTCTTTAGCAACTGGTTTTGGGCAGGCAACAACTGCTTGCATTGAATGGTAGAATAACTGTTTTTTGCAGTGGATCGAACCTTTGAGCTAAGTTACACTACATACAACAAAGAAGTAGTTAGAATATCTTCTCGTGAAGAAACTTGACCCGCTGTCGGCTGCCATCATGCATGTCCAAACAAACATATGAGATCAGATCAACAGGAAGTGTAAACTACGCATCCCCATAGCTAGCCAAAATTAACTTGTTTACTTGTTTATAACTACATAAAAAATGAAGTAATGACACGTTCAGTAACGGTAATTTAGTTACTTAATTTAAAAAGTAATACAGTACAATACAGCGTTACAGTACTAGTTACTGTCACTGTTTCTGTCACACGTTAGTCTGGACACTGGTTGGGTGCCACAATGTTTACAGACAGCAAAGTGACACAGCACAATTTATTCTCACAAAACTTCAACGAATGAAAGCCAGGATCAGACTACATGATATTTGTATCTCTCTTGATGGTCTCCATGTCAGGTCACCATTCATGAATTCTTGCCATGTCTGAGACAGAGGCAACACTACATGTTTGACCCGGACCAATCAGCACACACAGTCTTTCAAGATGTAACGTCCACAGGTGGTGGTGCAGGAGGGTCTACAAATGAACAGTGTGACAGTCAGAAACATGGCAGAGGAAGCAAAGCAAAAAAAATAAAAAATCTGACATGCTAGACTTTGTCTGTTTTTCACTTCTTCAAACAAAAAATCTGAAAAAAGTGGGATGAGATAATCCCACTTGTTTCCAATGCAGTTTCACTTGTTAGAGGATTTCTTTCTGGGAACAAGTATAAATCTGTTGAAACAAGGCAGAATAAGGCAGACCAGCCCACGAGGATCAAGAAAATGACACTTGATTCAAGAAAATCCTGGAAACAAGTTGATTAGCATTGGAAACAAGTGGGATTATCTCATCCCACTGGCAGATTATTGACCTTGTTGGAAGAAAATAAGATTTGAACACTGAAGAGGAGACTAAAGGACTTTATAAAATGGTGGCTTTTTGCAGTGGAAAGTCTATGACTGAAGGATTTCAGGGTCTTGATCAAGGACACCAAAGCTGTTGTAGGAACTGAACCTGTGATCTTTCTATTATTCCCATATATTACACTTTAATAACAAAGTATGCTACATAAATTAAATTTGATTTGATTCGATAACAGAACTTTACCCTAACTAACCTCCTTGAAGTGAGATGTTGACACTTTAATGTATGCATTTAGAAAAGAAGCAAGATAGAGTGTGTACTGTGTGTGTGTGTGTGTGTGTGTGTGTGTGCAAAAATGCAGAAATTAAAATAACACATAAAGGACACAGATGTAATTAAAGCCACTGAACTTTGTTCTTCAGTCAAATCAAAGTGGGTGTGTACTGTGTGTACTGTGTTTGTTTGTTTGTGCATGCTTTCAGTGTGATCCAGGGCTTTCCCATAAATGCTCGGGACTCTACACCAAGTTAGATTACCATCTTAGATCCAAGAGGGCGTGTGTGTGTTTTGTGTAAAGGTGACACGGGGAACCCCTGCAGCATTCAAATAAATAGGAAAAGAATGGCAGTGACCGGAAACGAATTCTCATGAGATGTTTGGGCACAAAATCACACAACATGAAACAATAAAAACAGTCTTTCCTTTCTGGCCAGTGAGACATAAACACTCACAATACGGTCATCTCATAGTGGAAATCCCTTCATTAAAGAGCTTGTGGGAAAAACCAAGCTTCAGTCAGAACGTTTTTGATACTGCAATTGCCGAATTGCAGTTTTATGAAAATTTGACAAACTTTAGAAGACATTTAAAAAAACATCCTGGGTGGGACTCTTCCTGTGTATATAAAATGCTGGATATTGCTTTCAATCTCGCTTTTCAAACACACAAGACTTTCCTGCATCTAAAAATGTGAGTGCCAAGCATGAGCTGTGCTTATGTTTCACTGCAGGCAGCCTGTTAACCAGACGCTGATGTGTTGTCACTCAGGTGAAGGAGATTATTGGCAAGCTGCTGGTTCTTATCTTTCAGTTTCAGGCTCAGGTTTCCAGGACAAACAAGTTGAGGCGGTAGC
>OMLF01057131.1:3290-16384 GCA_900302615.1 Holocentrus rufus | reverse complement strand
GGCTGTAGCAGTGATCTAACCTGCCACTCCATTACAATAATCTGTAATGTGGATGTGCCAGTAATCTAAACTACTGTAATACCTGACAACAGCAAACACACACCTGCAGGTTCATACTGCATGATTTACATTGTGGGTATTTAGCCTTCCAAAGTTAAAGGGCAGTGACAAAACAGACTAAAGCTAAGAAAGAAACTGAAAACTGTGACTTCATTGTCTTAATCATCATTTTCTGTCCTGACAAAGGTATTCTTGGCAGTTTTACTATATAAATTAATATTGAAACAATTAGTCTGAAGACATCACTTTGGGCTGTGCTAACTTCTCTGATCTTTAAAAAATACAAAAATTATTTCACACTCCCAGTCACTTTAAAGGATAACTAGAGTTATTTTCAACTTGAGTCTTAAACCTTGTTCTGACGGCATTAATATAACCTCAGGTAATTGGAATTATTACCTATGACTCTGGAGATTTTAATCCCGTCAGAATCTGCCATGCCGGTAATTATTACTTTAGTGCTGGGTAAAAATTCTGGACTGAAATACCTGATGGTTTTTAGGAAACTCTGTTAATTGTAATCCCATATGAATAGACATCTCAGTAACTGAACCATGTAATTTTGTTTGGACACGCATATTCCAGGTAAACTAGCTTTTTACTGACCTTTATATTCACTTCTAGGTCACTGACAGTAATTTGGATGTCGCTCACTCACTCGGTTGTGGTAATATAGTATTCACACTTTAAAAAAAAAACAACCCTGGGGTGCCCCAGCAGATGGCTGTGTAGAGCGCGTACCACGTGCTGCGGTGCAGGTTCGATTCTGGCCTTTTGCTGCATGTCATCCCCTCTCACTCCGCCTTGTATTTCCTGTCTCTCTCCACTATAACTACCCAAAAAAGCAGAAATGCCCAAGAAAAAAATATTTAAAAACACGTCTCAGTGTTCCAGACTCCTGCTCTCCCAGCCCGCTAAACATAAGTGTTTGCTAACTGTCAAGCTAATTCACCTTGTTACTGTGGTGTCCCTGAGTGGCATCCTATGTTTTTAAGGATGACAGGAACACCTCCTGTCATCCTTGACAGAAGTTCTCTGAGGTGAAAATCATTACAGTCAGGACATGCAGAGGAATTCAGCTGTTTTGAGGATCACATCAACGGCTTGTGGGCTTCCGCAAGTGCATGCTATCTGATTCGTCATTGAAGTCATTTAAACAGTTAATGAGTCCAGATTTATCCTCACATCACTTTGGCCAATTCAGGAGAGATTCCACTCTTGAAACATAACTCTTGTCTGAAGCCTAGAATATTCTTTCTTCGGACTTTACTTCTGGAACCACGGGATAAACTGCAGTGATCCAGTCAATTTCCACTGTCTGTGTCCATCTGTCTGTCTGTCTGTCTCTCTCTCTCCTGTCGTGTTAAGTGTCTCTCTACCACTGGTTTGGAATGTTCTCTCTCTCATTATTGGCTGCCTGACACAGCAGGGGTACTCCTCTTACACTCATTTTTCTCACTCGTTTTCATTTTTTCTCTTTTGTCTCTCTCCTTTCTTCCTTCTCTCTTCCCGTCCTCTTTTGGTCTCTGTCCTTCATTCATGTTCTATTCTTTCCTCTTCTATCTATCTCACTTTAAGCACCTTGTTTTTTTGTTTTTTTTTACCTCACCACAAAATTGTCACTTTTTCTCTGTTATTAAATTGTATCTCCTGAACACACTGATAATATTGAATAACATGATCATTTTTATCTTCGTTTGCTGCCTGGCTTGTGATTTTTGTTTTTTTGTATTTGCTTTTATTATTGTAGTGTTGTTGCTGGTGGTGTTTGTTTACATGAGTACATTGAGTTTTACACTTCCTAAGCTGATGTGTGTTTTGTCTTAATCATTTGATGCTGCAAAACCGTCTAAGACAAAGTTGAACTTTGAAATGTGTTAAAACTACAGAGTGAAGCTTCTGTGTCTGACTGAAGAGCTGCAGCTTTTAACTTGTAATTGCTGTGTGTAGAGAGCGGTATGTGTATGTGTGTATATGTGTGTATATGTGTGTGTGTGTGTGTGTGTGTGTGCACACATACATGTGTGTACTGGTGCACATAAAGTTTTGCGTTCATATTGTGAGTGAATGCATGTAAATGTATATGTGTGAATGTTAGTCATGCATTCTTCAATTTATGTTTGCAACATACACTGTGTGTGTATGAAGTGTTTGGCATGTGTGTGTGTGCACATGCTGTGTGTGTGTGTCTGTGGTGTATGTCTGTACAGTACATGTGTGTTTGTGCATTGTTTTGTATTCATATTTATGTGTGTGAGAGAGAATGTGTGTACATGCATGCAGGTTGTTGTGCACGCTCCAATTCAAATTCATGTGTGTGCATATACTGCGTTTGTGTTTTTGTGTGTGTGTGTGTGTGTGTGTGTGTGTGTGTGTGTGTGTGTGTGTGTGTGTGCGTGTGTGTGGACCACCAGCAGTAGCAGAGGAATGCAGCTGGTTTCCTCTGCTGTTGTCGCCTCTCATTTGTCTCTGAAACAATGGCACAGTTATATAAGCACATTGTTCACATTCTGTTTGGACAAGAAACGTTTTTAATCTCCATACTCACACAGAGAGGTCTGGCTCCTCATCACCGCTCTGCTTCACAATCACACACTAACACACACACAGAAAAAACTCACATCCTCTTCACTGTCATTTATCATCAGTCTGAGATGTTCAGTGCATTCCAGGATATATTTTGTGATAAAGTCTTTTTGGTGAACCCACTTTCCCTCAGTCTGCTTCATCTATTTCTGATTCAGTCCTGATTCAGGTCCCTAAAATAAAAAGGTATTAGAAGTTTTTTTTTTTTCATAACACTGTTCTTGAACACAACTTTTTTCCTGCACAATGTGCAATTACAGTAAACAGATTCATAATGTAGAAGATACAACACTGCTTTTGATCAATAACATTCACCCTAATGACTTTTCCATAAGCTACATAACAAAGACTTCCTGTTTCTGTGCAACAGAACCTTTATGGAACATTGACTAAAGTCCTATTCAACTTTTTCTGTTGAATTGTTTGTTCCTGTTAAGATTAAAAAGAAAGAACTTGGATTTTGAGTCAGTTTAAAACTTAACTTAAGTTTAGCAGTGTGGTCAGTCATTAGTACAGTATTGAGTGACTGACAATTTGAACAGTACAGAAGAGGGAACATAATTCACTGTCAGTATGTCTTTTTGTGCTCATTTCGTCGTATTGAATAAGAAATGGCTGAAGGAAATGGCAACATTCGCTTTAGGTGGATAAACTTTTTACTCAATAAAACAACATACAAAAATCTTTGAAGGAAATGCACTTATAGAATAAAAAAACAGCACGTGCTCAGAATTTTATCACATGACCAGTTCTTTGAGATCCTACATCAGACAAACTGGTGGATGGTGGTAACATCAACAGATACAGGTGGACAGATGAATAAATCATTCCTTTGTCTTTTACATGCGAAGAATAAAATATTTCGAAGTACAAATGCAAAACTACAGGCTTGCAAAACTAGAAACAGACATGTAGGCATGTGCTGTTGCTAACATACGAGTTGTCGTCATTCAGCACCGACCGGAAGCTGCGTTCAACAAAATGTTATGAAAACACCTTCATTTGCTTGAGTTTTTTTTTCTGTTGTAGCATTTAATTTTTCACTTGAAATTGATTCAAATGTTTAATGGAAACACAGCTACTGGCTATCTGTCAAATCCTGCTGGCAATACAAACACAGATTACTGATACAGAACCTGACACACAACACGATTTCTCTAAAACAGATTATGTATCTGCCAGGTAATTTCATCTATGTTAATCTACTGTCTCATTTCCTTACTGTCTACAGTCTCAATACTGTCCCCTGTGTTTTGCATTGTATTTTGCATTGTTTTATACACTTTATACACTCTAGTATTTTTGCGCTGCATTTTCTATTCTATTCTATTTAGTTCTATTCTGTTCTATTCCTACTTATACCTATGAACTACTTCTACTACTTCTACTGTTTTGTAGTTTGCACTTTGTACTTTACATTATTCACCTCATATTCTTTGTAGTAGCACTGTAATATTACATAATAATACATAATAATTATTCTGGGCTAAATTCTGTAATAATTGTCATAATGTGATTGGATTCTGTTTTGTTTTCTATTCTATTAACTATTGTATCTGCCTCTAACGGGGATGGAGGGGACTCAGCTAGGAAAACTTCATTCCTTTCCTGCTGGCCCTCTGCCAACACAACCTCTGTGACACACACACACACACACACACACATACACACATAAAAGCCGTCTCTGACATGCTTTCACTTTCACTGATGGTGGCAGTGAAGACAAAAACCTGCTGCAACTGCTGTTCATAACGTGAGAGAAGAAGTGGATCAACTCTGTACCTCACATCCATCGTTGAGATTTACTGGTTAGGTTTAACGATGAGAGAATGAAGTGAAGAGTGTACAAGCTGTTATAGAGCATAATAACAATTCTCCAGTAAATCAGGGCCTCCACCCCAGCTCGCCACCTGAGTGGCATTGCATTTAGCCGTACGTCTCCTACATGCTGGAGGTCACAGTTAAGCTGCGACCTCCAGCATGTATTAGGACCGTTTGCAGACTAGTGTGGAGCAGTCGGGATGAGGGTCAGCACTTCCAAGTCCAAAGTCATCTTTCTCTGTAGGAAAAAGGTGGTTTGCCTTCTCCGAGTTGGGAGGGAGTTACTGTCCCGAGTGGTGGAGTTGAGATATCTCAGGTTCTGGTTCAGAGGTGAGGGTAAAATGGAGCAGGAGATCGACTGATGGATCGGGGCAGCAGCAGCACTTATCCAGTCATGATGGACTCTTGTGGTGATGTGGTCTTGTGATGCTGAGCCTGAAGGCAAAGCTCTCGAATTATTGCTTGATCAACTTTCCTGCCAGAGCCAGAGCCGACTCCACAAATTGTTAGTTCCTACGCTGTAATGTGACCCACAGGATCATCTCCTAAATTTGTGCCCCTACTGTCGGTAAACAACGTAATAGAAAGAGCGAGAAAGTCCCTGTAGGAAGGAGGTTGGGGTGGTGGATGGGTCAACAAACACAGGACTTTCATGTGGGACACCTGATGTTCCAGTCCCGAGTGAGGCGAGACTGATGTTCCATTCCAGGTGTTGTTTAGGTTTCCTTTTCGTGTTCACTTCCATGTGTATATTATTGTGACCATGATGACAAAGGTCCTTACCATATTTTTGTGCCTAAACGAAACCAAACAGCGTCTGTCTTGCGTGTTGTCTGTGCACATGCACGCTACTGCGGTCCTGTGGGGTCGTATTCTGTTAGTTGTATCACAAGATAGATGTGGTCGTAGGGGTTTGAAGATGTGTTGTTCCAGCCCAAAACCTATGGTCATGAGCTTTGGGTAGTAACCGAAAAGATGAGATCACAGATACAAGCGTCTGAAATGAGCTTCCTTCGCAGAATGTCTGAGCTCCTCACTCAGGGAGAAGGTGAGGAACTCAGACATCTGGGAGGAGCACAGAGAAGAGCCTCTGCTCCTCGTTGAAAGGAACCAGTTGAGGTGGTTCGGGAATTTAATCAGGATGCTCCCGTGGCACCTCCCTATGGAGACGCATGCCCGACTGGGAAGAGACCCCGGGGAAGAGCAAGAACACCCTGGGTTGACTACATTATCCCAGTCGGCCTGGGATCCCACAGGAGAACTGGTTGATGTGGCTGGAGAAAACATCTCAGTTGTCCCCCTCAGCCTGATAACACCACAACCTGGTCGCAAATAAGCAACCAAGAGATGAGGAGATGAAATTAGGAAAACAATGAACACACTCTTCTTTCTGCAACCCAGTTTCACTCTGCCTTGCTGGTTACTGTTTAATCCATCAGTTTTGTTTTTAACTGAGTTGCTCTTTGCATGCCATTGTCACACCTGCCTACCTGGGACTCACGTCACCACATACCAAACATACCATTACTTCAATGCCAAGGCCTGGAAAAGCCAGAAACTTTCCTGTAAGGTTGAGGACTGGTGAGAACAGAAGAGACAGAGAGGGGGAGAATTCTAGGAAATGAAGAGACAGAAGAGAAAATGGCTGTAAGCCACATAACGCATAAATGTCTTTATCTTGCATACTGCATCTAGTTGCCACCAGTTTCTGCCAGAACTGCTTATCTTTTTTATCGTTTTGTCTATTCCCATATTTCTTCTATTTTATTCTCTTTTACATTTTAATTGCTAAAATGTTTTCTTGCCTATTGTCTAACATGCACACTGGAAGCTACTGTACACCAGAATTGATTGATCTCTAAGTAATGGATGACATGACGGATAGATGTTCTGAATGACAAAAGCTCTGATGTGGACAGGGGAACAACGTGTGTTCCTCAATCACAAAAGGATTCTGTGCCAACAGCATGACTGTGACATTTTCAGCTGTTAGTCACATGAAAGGCTCAGCTAACAGTTCAGTTTAGTAGCTAAAGCAGTTTGGTTCAAGCACTGTGATTATAAAATGAGACTGTGCACTCAGGTGCCATCTTTGAAATGAACCCATAAGGACCACGACCAACAAGACCAGACCTCTTTCAATGGGGAGTTGTCTATATCTAGTGTTCTAGCATATGTATCATCACTTCAAACCAACACTGAGTCATAATTTTTCTTTGAGTGACTGTAATGCAACAGAAAATCTATATTTTTAACTCAACGAGGCTTGTACATATGTGCTGAGAGAGTAACATTATGGGGAAATCAGTTCAAGGGTTTAATGTCCAAAGAGGAGTACTAATCACAATAATTTTATTAATGTAGCTCTTTTTGAACAAAAGATAAAAAGTGCTTAGCAATAATGATTAAGTGCATTTGCCACAACAGTAAAATACTAGTATAAAATGTACAATATAATAAAGGTAAAAATAGAAATAAAATAAAAAGTTGTAAAACAACTCACAGCAAAGATGGGTGAAATGTATTATAAAATGTTTTACAGTAAAGGAATGCCTTCCAGCTCTGGAAAGTCTTAATGTCAGAATTGTCTCAAAACATGTTGAAAATGCAGGATTGAGGATTTTTGTCTGCTGAATTTGGGGAAACAATAGTTGCTGTGTATGTTTACTTTGTTCTGCAGCCTCGATCCTGCAGCAACAACCAACAGCCTGGTCTGAGTGTGTTACTGCTGCAGTTCACTAATTACTGCAGCTACTCTCGGTTCAGATAAACAGAGCTGAGAAGTCAACTGTGAATGTTACCAGAGAGGAATGTGACAGCCTGCCAAGTGTGTGTGTGTGTGTGCGTGTGTGTGCTGCATAATGTGTATTACTGTAGTTTCTTTCCCTGTTGTCACAAAGTGAGGCTGAAGATTAAAACAGAAGTGGGTCAGAGTCCAGAACAAGAGCAGAACTCAGAACGAGGCCAGACTGAAAAACTACTGACACAAATACTGATGCTGCTGCTGCTGGCAGTACCACTACAACTACTATTACTACTTCTACAAGCAGAAGTACTACTACTACTACTACTACTACCTCTGTTGTTAGTACTTCTATGAAGGTCAACTACAGCACAGCTACAATTTAGTTGAGTTAACTAAACCTGCTTAGAAAAAGTACTAGTACTTTGTGATCAAATCAACAGTGTAATACATATTTATAACAATATATCATACAAAGTCACCAGTGAAGTCACGTAAAATAAATCTGGATTTTGTAACAGAAAACAGAAGAATAAAAAGTCAACATTTTTTACACTGAACTACTAGCAATATAAAATGTAGTTAAACTATTACTTTAATTACAGGTTGTAAAAATACGCTTACTGTTACTTATACTACTACTACTTCAGCCACTATTATTGATAATAGTAATAATCCCTGGCTGTTACCTGTCACTACACAGCATTGCTGAATGAGAATGAAAAGTGTTTTTTTGCAGTCCAATGAGTATTGATATAATAACAACAGTCTGTATGTATGCGAGACTCGTTTCGCATGAGGAATAAACAGGAACCTGCAGTAGCTTAAAAATATAAAAACTTCTTTTTCTTCCTGGCTTTTCTGTCCCTCATAGAAATGTTTGTTCCATCTACTTCCTGGCTGCAGTAACCTGTGACCCGCACTATTGTCAAGCGGGTGATCTAGGAACTGAAGCTTATTCTACTGTTAACCTCATTGGAAGTCTGTCAGCAAAAAATACCGAAGATTTCAAATGTAAATGTGTTTCAGATCAGGATTTGTTCCTCTGTTGGCTCTGACAGAGTAAACAGTGACGGCACACAGCTGCTGCAAGAACAGTAAACTAACACAACAGTTTGTTTATAAGACACTGCTACGAAATGTGTCTCTTCTCTGGAAATACCAAGAACTCTGCTGACAGTTTGGTCAGTGGGGTTTTCAGTGACTTGTAATCTAACGTAAAGGGGAAATGCATGGCCACTTTAGAGTTACAGCCCATTTACTCTTGTCTACATCTAATTTACATTCCCCTGATTTTGCAATGCATGCTGGGCATGATAACATTTTTAACATTTACTTGTGTTTTGTTGGTTTTACATTACAAACCTCACAATCTCAAAGTTAATTTAAAACCATCTGCTATCCTAGCAAAACCTTGCTAAATAAAAGGCTGTGGTTGTGACAGTAAAATGTTTTTGAACAATTATTTCCTGGATGAACATCCATTTCTTCTTGTGGTTGTCTGCTGATTGACAGAAAGCAGAGTGTAACATAATGAAATAAAAACATAAAGTTTTAGTTATTGCTATTACATATTTTTTATGCCTACTTTTTTAATCAAGGCATCCAAAATGAATGAAAGCAGTAATACTGACAAAAGAGGAGCTGTTGATTTTGAGTTATAGTTGAGGCTGCATTAATGAAAACCATGCTGTGTCAAACTGAAGTATCACTTTAAAAAGTGTCCTTCATCCAGAGGACCAGAGTTCAACATGCTCACTAACACACTCACCTTAACTTTAAAATCTATCTCCTTAATCTGTTAAGAAATAGCCTAGATACAGTGTAGTCTTAGTCTGTGAATAATACACAATGTAGAAATGCTGGGAAGCGATAAAAGGGGTATTTCTGTATTTTCTGTCCCTGTCACAGATGAGAGGTTTCTTTGTATTGTATGATATACTGTGTGGATAACTTGGACCTGTTCACTATTCAGCATGAATAGATGAACCTATAATCCTAATTTAATCCCAATTCTAAACCCAGGTCCAAACAGTAAACGTATGTGCATTCGCACACACGTACATGCGCATACACACAAGTACACACCACTTCTCTGCAGAGCAGCACTACTTATTTACAATGAAATGTCTCCATCTAGTGTCTGTGAACAGATAGTGAAGGAGTGAATGTCACAGCTTGTCATGAATAGGCTCACACTGGTGCTGCTTTATATGTTATGGTCCATTTACAGTTCAAATACATTAGCCTACATGTTTAATGCACCATTCATTTCCACTCATTTCACTTCCGTACAGACATCAACATGTATATATGTATATATGTGTGTGTGCGTAGTATGTATGTATACAAGAGTGATGTTACACTGTATATCAGCACTGGTGGAATGCCTTTTGACCAATCAAATCGCTTGACCGGATCTAACTGTTGTATAAAGTATATTATACAACAGTTAGATCCGGTCAAACGATTTGATTGGTTAATAGGCAGTGCTGATATACTAACTATACAGTATAACAGCACTCTGATGTTTAACTATATGTATTACTGTGTTTTACAAGTGTCATGTAATAATCTATATTAACGTCCATGAAGCACATTGCAACAAACTTCGTACCGTGACAGCGTTCTCAGAGGAGGGTGAGAGGGAGGAAAAAATAGCTTAGAGACTGCTGTGCAAACTTAGGTGTGTTCAGAGCTGCTAGCTAGCCTGTGATAGTGTGTAGACCTATACAAAGTAGCAAGCTAGCTTGTGGTCGGGAAATTGTGTTGCTTAGCAACTGTTCAGTCGCTTCAAATCTGACTGACCTATTTGTGCCGGCGGAGCGGAATGAATGTTTATACAAATCACAATCTATTGCCCGTTACTACTGTAACTTGAGAAATGCTGTTGTTGGTAGAACTGTTGTATAAAAGCAATATCACATTTGAGGGAGTGATGTTATAGCAGCACTCCCTCTCGTGTGATATTGCATAAGTGTGTGTGTGGGTGTGTGTGTGTGTGTGTGTACATGTAGTGAAGTTATAGTAGGCACTCACAGGTTAGTAAAAATGAATAACGAATAAAGAAAGAATACAGCCATCAGCTGCAATTCACGATCCAAGCACCACGGACATGAGAACTTCACCATGTTGGGTGACCCGTGACTGTGACCCTTACCTCCATCAGCAGATGACAGACTCTTTGGGCTGTTGAGGGAGTAATATGTTTAGTATGTAACTCAAAAAAATCAGGTGTAGATGGTGTTCTTATACAAGAACACCTGTTTGCATTTAGTTTGCATTGCATCAGATTCTAAAAGTATTTGTACACACTGCTCTGTTTTATGTATCTCTGTCATCTTGAAATTATGTGGACTTGCACAAGTGTAATACCCACACCCACAATTAGATTTAAATGAAGGCTGAAACACCCTTAACGATCCTGCTTTGCTGCTCATTCAGTCTCAAATGACAATGAATGGGAAGGCCAAGAGGTGCAGTTTCATCGAATGTAGGACTGGTCAACACAGAAAGCTGAGCAATCCATCTGGATGTTAGATGAGGTTCTTGAAGATCCTACTCTGTTTTCAGGGCTGTTGCCTCTTCACCCGGCTCACCTTCAGCATTGGAACCACCAAGTCAATGATGCAGCTCAGTGTTGTCTTCTCTTGCTGACCTCTGACCCCTGGTGATCTGAAGAGACACGGAAGCAGCTGTCTGTTACTGGATCACACCTTTCTTATAGATGAAAATGAAAAAACTCCTGATGTTGGCACCTCTGGGGTGCCGGAAAAGCCCATGGGTGTGTCAGCAGTAGAAAAAACAGATAATTAAAAACCGCACACGACAATGTCATTGACCTCAAGTGCTTTCTGTCAGAGGATTTGGTCAGGAAAATACATTAAGGTTACGCTGGCTGCTCAGACACATAGAGAGTACTATTATGAATGTAGAAACACCATTAAACATGGTCCTGACAAAATGCGCTGCATTATTCTGACAAAGCCTCACAGAAATTCAAACTGGTCAACAATCAAAATCTTAATGCTGCTCTCTTAGTGAATTTTATAGATTTTAAATGCTCCAATATGGTTGTATGTCTATGTTATATTTGATTTTGATTGCTCTGATTAATATTTATATGATCTATCAACATTTAAACTTGTGACACAGCATTTTTCTGATTACTGATTGACTCTATACATTACTTAAGTACAGATTATCTAATCAGCTATCAAATACTGAAATTGTTTTGATTGTTTGTGAATATGGAGTAGTTAGGAGTTATTAGCTTACATGATGATGTCATTGTATTTCACCTGTCGTCTTCATTCTCTCCAACTCTTTTGAAAAAAACATGACTCTAGTGCCATATTTACAGTTTTGCAGTATTTCCAGTTGCAATTTGTGCACTTGCAAGAGGATGCACACAAGCAGAAGTCAAGCAGGGATTGCAGATTTTACCTTTAACCCATTTACTGAAATCTGTATGTGCAGTACCTTGAAGTAAAAATAGAGGATGGTGATGAACACCGCAGTGAGTGGCAGGACAACCAGACTGGTGATTAAAGCTGTTGAAACACATTCAGAATCATCAAATCAGATCACATGAGTACAGCAGCTCACATTAAAGATAGTTTAAGTTTAAGCAGTGAGCTCCATAAAATCACAAAAAGTCACTTTAACATCCCCACCTCAGTTTTTAGAGAACATGGTAATCTGATGGACTCTAAAGAATATACGGATGTTGTTGGAGAACATATCTCCACATATCTCCAAGTCAGTTTTCAGGAATAAAGTAAAATTTGCATATTGTTTAACAAAACACTATAAATGGATGATTTACATTAATGTACCTGTTTGACTCAGCTTCTGACTCCTCATCAGGGTATCTGAGACAGTGAGAGAGAGCGGCTGGCTCTCAGAGGAGAAGTTATGAGAGAACATATAGATGTGATAAACACAGCTGTAGTTCCCCTGGTGGGTGTGGTCTGCAGCAGGAAACAGGAAGTGTGCAGAGTGACTGACAGCTGGCAGAGTACGGCTTTGTGCTGTGTTGGAGGAGGTGAAGGTGAGGTGGAAGGAGCCTCCTGGGTACTGTGGCTGGATGGAGCAGCTGATGGTGAAGCTGGAGCCCCTGTACACCTCAAGTCCCTGCTGCTCGGCTTCGGAGATCCCGTCCATGGAAGGAGACATGGAGATGACTGGAAGAACCAGGAAATCTGTAAACACAGGAGATAATGAACTGTGACATTACTATTGAGTGTTATCAGGCAGGAAGAATTATTATATGATCCCATGTTTCCTACATGCTCCCTCAGTACAGACTCAGACTCAACACAGAGTGTGGCAGAAGGGTTTCTGTCACAGTTGATTTCACTGATGATATTACCTGAGCAGGTGATCTCCAGGCTGTCAGATGAAGACTCAGTCCACATGCCTACGCAGTCCCTCACTGTGGATGCAGACTGAGAACAGGAAGAACTTATCCACCACACAGATCTTTCTGAGGAATCCTTTCTCCATTCTGTTGAAACAACAGAGCCACAGTCCAGCTCATTGCACACTGCAGGTGCTAACGTCAAGTACCACTCAGACTCCCTGCCGTTCGCTGGTTTCCACTCTCCTTGGTATTTCAGCTCCAGTCTACCAGCGCAGTGGCTGGCTCCTCCCGCCAGCCTGACAGGCTCTGAAACAGAGACAAGACAGTAATTAGTAGAAGCATTAAAGTTACATTGATCTGACCATGAAAGAAGGAAATTCCACGCTGCAGTTCATCTTTACCTGAGCAGGTGAGACCAACAGCTTTGCCAGGTGAGCAGGTGTTTCTAACTGAGCCTGAGCTTCCACAGTCCAGGAGAACAGACTCACTGCCTTCACACTGGAACTCTTTGGACCATGT
>OMLF01057124.1:0-12395 GCA_900302615.1 Holocentrus rufus | reverse complement strand
TGCTCCTTTGCACGCACATAGATACACAAACACACAGATGTACGGACCAGACACACACACACGGGCACGCATGCACACTCTTACTCACACTCACACACACACACACATTTGTGCAGCTATATTTCTGAGGATCACCCACTGCCTGCTTTGTTTTTCTTCCAGACAAAACAACATGGGTGATTTTTTTTTCTATTGGATTTATGAGATTTAATTCATTTTTGAAAACAGGATAACTGAAAACACTGAAAAACAAAGACACTTATATGAATAACAGTCAGACCTGTGTGACCCCAACTTCACTGTTCAGGGCCATGCACGTTTCGAGGCAAAGGAGGACAAGTTACATAAATAAATAAATAAATAAATAAATGAATAAATTCTTCAAGCTGTATGTAGTTTGATTTTTCATATTTACTCACTTTCTGTTGTTTTTAAAAGACAAAACTTTCAAGCCTTGGACTGAGCTGCTGTCCTGCCCAACAAAAATAAAAAAACAAAGAAAAAGATGTGACAGTAAAGTTGGTGAGTTGATGTTTTTCAGAGTTTTTTCCCTGGAGGAGTTTTTCCGTTGCTCCCTGTGGGCGTCAGGTGATTGACAGCTGGTTCAGTGTGACTTCATGCACACAGTGATATGAAAACACGAAGTGAGGCTGAAACAGGAAGTTTGACCAAACCAAATGAAGGCTTCGTGTTTACTTTGATGAAATAAATCAAGTTGTCACACTGTGTGAAAATGAATTCTTCTTCTGAAGGAAAACAAACCTTGCATCTGCAACTTATCTGACTAAATATGACTATTGGTCAACTTCAGTATAATTATAAAGTTGGTATTAAATAAATAAATAAATAAAGCAAGTCACAGTCTTGTAGATTAGATGAAGAAATTTAAAAAATAATCATGTTCCTGATGCTCCAAGATGATTTTCATAAAGCTGCAGACCCATTTGAAGTAACTTTACCCTCGGGACCCTGATGTTAAAATATGTTTTGGTTTGTCTTAAATTGTTTAGATGTCATAATTGAACACATACAAATAGATTCAAAGTGGTGAGATTACTAATTTTTCTCTAGTCTAGTGAACTCAATCAAAGTGAAATTAAAGCATTTCTCATTTTGCTGGAAGCCCCTCAAGGACCCCTGAGGGTCCCCAGACCCCACTTTGAAAACCACTGGATTAGATTAATGTTAATTCCTATAAAACTGACAACAGCTGCATCCAACAGAAGCAAACATTTACAATAATAACATATGCAAGGCTTAAATTTAGTTTTATTTCACTTTAGCTGCATTACACATCACAGTCCCATCAAGCTACATCTCTGCACTTTATAGCACCAATGAATTTCTCTCCTCACATCTTGAATGAGGAAAAAAAAGAAGAAGAAAAAACTTTTGTCAGAGGCCTTCAATAACATCCACTCAAATGTATTGAAACAGGAAGAAATGCCTCACTGATCCAATAATTTCTCCTTTCGCTGCACTTGTACTATTTTGTAATAATATATAGCACCACGCAGCTCGTCCTCCCCCCTCCCTCTGGCAGTATATGACCCATCAGAGCCAGGAGGAAACCCCATCACCCATCCCGACGCCTCCTGCGTTCACAGCCCCTCCGTCTCCCCCGGGTGCTGTTAATACCTTAACGCAGCATTTTCCGCAGCCTTGGACCATTTAGCTTTGATTTATATGGTCAGGATTACCTCTCTAACTGTAGAGGTGGGTTAATGAGAGGCCCCCCCTCCTCCCCCCACCGGCCCCGACACACTGTCTGTGGAGTGTGTGATGGATGGCGATATCTGTCTTCATAATGGTTCTGATGAGCTGTGTGTGTGAGTGTGTGTGTGAGAGAGAGGGAGGGGATACAGCAAAGGTGGAGATGCATGCACGCACCTCCATGTGGCGTGCATCCTCTGGAGCTGTGACACGCTGATAGTGACACGCCATAGTTTTTTACACGCGTGGTTGTAAACATAGATAACAAGGTGGGTATTTACCACAGATTCACCTCTTGCTGAATCACCTGGCTTGTCAATTCAAAAGCCTGTGTGTGTGTGTGTGTGCGGCTCTTTGGCTATTTTTACCCAACGTTTATGAGGACTGACATCTTGTTACCTCCGTCTCATCTCCGCTCATTACAAACTCTCACATTTCTGTCAGGAAAGCGTCACCTAGGATCCGGTACCTGCCATTTCACTGCACACCGCCGTTATTTTAATCACTGGTAATTGCGCTCCCTTCGATGAGGCCGCTGTCTCTTCAGCCTCTGAATCCAGGAACTATAAAAAGAATTTTCTTTCATGTCCAACCTAAAGGAGACTGTTGTATAAATAATTTCTGGTGGACAGAGATGTCTTCCTTTTTCCTTTTTTTGCACGAAGCTATATGAAAGATCATTTTGTGATTCCAACGGCAGCAAAACACAGAGATGATGATGAATGCTATATTTAGTTAAAAGGCTGCTTAAAGGGGTTTCATTTCAAACTGTTCTAATTTAGTCTGTTATTTTAGCCAGTTTTCACCATTTAGTTGAAAGAAAAATACGCAACCATTCTAAAAATAGCTTGTTAGCATTATTAGCATTTCTTCCTGACACCAGTGGGCCTTTTCCTCCATGAATGTGACAAATATCAGGCGAAGGAAATAGACTCAGTGAAACATTAAGCCATTCCACTCATATGTAGCAGTGACAAAAGGGGCGCTGTAGGCATAAAGATGAAAAATTGTACTTTATGAAACTGTCAGCAAAATATCACCAGCAAGGAGGCCTATTAACACGCCCCACAAGCTGTTAAAATGACCTTAAATAACATCCATTTCTGCTGCATCAGGGTCACTGCAGAAAAATACAAACATTTTACAAACACATCAAAGTAAATTTGTGTAAGATACAAAGAGTGACAATCTGCATATACAGGAAATATATTGCATAACATATAATTGCATATAATTATATGCAGTTATATGTTATGCAATTAATTGCATAACATATAATTGCAACATTTTGCATTTTGCACTGATAACTTAGGGATTAAAGTAACGCTGCATCCCAAGCATTGAAATGTTTTGATAAAGATGATAATAATAAAGAATCTTGTCACAATGGAGGGACAAGGTTTCAATAATAGCACAGCAGAAAAAGGCTTGTGAGCTTTGTTAGACTTCCTCATTAAGAGCAATAGATACAGACAGCTACAGGCTCACTTGATTTAATGCAGGATGTTTGCAAAGCTAGTAAACAATATGTCAAGGCGATCCTTTGAGAGTTGCTCTGCTAACACATTGGAAGGCTGCCTTTGCACCTGTTTCTCCTTCTTTGCAGTTTTATGGAAGAAGAGATTTTTTTTCTCACCACTATGGCAACAAGCAGAGAAAAGGACATAAAAATGGAGTCTCACTGTTAGAGAGAGTGCTGCAAACAAAACTGCACACTGTGTTTGAAGCATTTAAGATAAGATTTGGTGCATCAATAATATGATCTAGTGTCAACACTTCTAAAAAATGTCCACTTTCACATTATCCTCTGAACAAAAAGAACCAGTGTAGAAGGCAGGATTATCTTGTCAACTGAAGAAAATTACCTCACAAGAAAAGTTTGTCAGATACGCCGATAATTTCCCATATTTTATCTCATTTCACAGCAAAAAAATACAGTTTATCTAAGAAATATGCGCCTGAAACGGAGCGACCAGATTGTATAGGCAGTGTGAAAAGTCTTCAGTGCAGCTGTGCGCTGCCCTTGCCCTTTACGTAGACACTATTCTAATCTGAGCAGGTAAAATTCTCCAGGGAGCTTCTCCCACCTTGTCTCCCCCAGGCAGAAGCTCCATTCTGGGCCACAGACTGCAGGGAGAAGAGGGGGGTTGGGTGTAAAAACCCATGACAGTGTTGGGAACAAATCCTGTATGGGGGGTTGGTGGGGAAAAGATTTTGGGTGATGTCATGTTTTGACCCTCTGGCTGTGGCTGGCAATAATCCACCATCACCTTTTTCACATTGGAGGTAGAATGAGGAATAAAGACCAAAAGAAAGAGAACTACCTTATTCTGTTCTGTGGCCAACTTTCCCCCAAACAGTTTTGTCAGTCATGACCTTTGAGAGAGTCTCTCTGGTGATTCAGGTCGACATTAAAAGTTCGCCAACGCCTCATGCACCACACTCTGCACAAAGTTTGTACAGTTAATTAGGAGGTTTTGGATTTTAGTGTGGCATTTTGCTCCACTTTTTCTTCACCTGTCACAATATGTAGAGAAAAAGGTTCTTTTCTGGCACTTCAGATGCTCAAATACGTCTGTAAACTGATGGCTGATGTTAGCCAGGTTAACTAAATCAAGGCGAAGGTTTCAGTATAATAACATGAAAACCAGAGGACACCAATGGCCACAAGCTAATATGGAGATTTAAGCTCACTGATGCCATTACAGCACTTAAATGCAATATACAATATATTTTCCAATCAAAAGTCCATTCTTCTTTTCTGTTTGCTCCATTCAGCTCAAGGAGGAAGTTGTATCTTTGTATGTCTGTCACATACGTCGCCTACTGAAAATGACTCAGCGCCCGAGGCTACCACACAGCTCAGGCACACCAAGTTAATGAAAATGATCAGCAAGGACAATTAGAGTTTCAGTCCAACAAATTGCTCATGTATTCGTCTATGTTTATTCACTTGGTTTTGCATTTATTGTACAATTATTGTGACACCATCATCACACCTTATTTTATACTTTGCCACCTTATTTTATCTTATCTTTATTATTTATTGTTAAACTCATTGTTACTTTTCTTCTTTAGCACCAACTTATTTCTCAGCCTCCTCTGTTCCTAGTATTATGTTTACTGGTGAAATCACACCTCATAACACATCATATCACATCATAACATATCACATCACATCATATCATATCATATAATATCACATAATATCATATCAAGAGATGTAGTGCAGGGTAAACCCACTTAAAATCATCGACCACAATGGGTAAATAATAGAATTAACACATAAATGATTTTCTTTTTGATTCTGATTGGATCTTGTGAGAAAGATGACACACACACACACACACACACACACACACACACACTCATAAACATGCTGCCTCATCTGCATCTTCATCTACCAGCCCTAAACTTGAGACACATGCAGGCACTTCATTAAACAGGTGGTTAAATCTGCGCCCCTCGTGTACCAATCAATGCCTTCCTGGGAGCTGAAAAGGTCAGTGGTGATTGGATGAGAGGAGCGTGGTGTGTGTGTGCGCCCCCCTAGCCCCCTCCGGGTCGGGACTGTTAAATCGAGAGCTCGTATCAACGGGGAGGAAAATGTCAGCTCTCCATTACCCAGGCCCGAAGACATGTCTCGTTCATTTTAAAGATTATTTTTATAACGTATCTCTGCCTCACCTGACAGCGCAGACTGCAGTCTGACAGGAAACACGGGAATAAGTGAGAGAGTGGGGATGAACTGTGACAAACGCCAGGGGCCGGATCTGATTCTGCGATTCTCTGCTGATTTCACGATGAGGTGATGGGAGAGAGGGGAGAGGATGGGGAGGAGGAGGGTGGAAGAAATGGATGGATGGATAGATTTATAAATAAACATGGAAATTATATAGTAATACAACTGGCTATATGCTTGGATGGGTGGACTGATGGCTTTATGGATGGATGGATTGATAGCTAGACAATAAAGACTGAAAAGCAGACACTTACACTGCAAAAAATATCCAACATAACAAGCCCATACTTATACTTGCTACTCTTTACTGTCCAAAAATCTGGATGTTTTCACATTGGTGGTGAGGGTTCATCTTGCAAGTGCTTGCAACTGACTGAAATTACTATGCATGTGCCAAATGGGAGAAGCTGCAAAACAAAGTTGTTTTTTTTTACTAATGTGAAGACCTGTCAGGCTCTCACACTGCTGACTGTAGCTCACTGCGACTGTAAGCAGCAATAATCAAAATTGCACATGCAGTTTCTGCCTGGGCCTCCGACAGAGAAAAAATGCATTATTCTGAACGTGAGACTCTCTGACTCTCAGCCAAAAAAACAGAGAGAAAAAAGGCCAGTCTGCCTGTCAGTGTTTTCAGTGTTTTCAGTGTTTTCAAGACAGGAAGTGAGGATGGCCAGTAACCATGCAGACTGTAATTTAGGTGTTATGTATGTTGTTGACCACGCAGAAACAGCAGTGATAATTCAAAGAGTGAGATTTTTTATGTTATTTCCAGCAAATAAAAATTGGGAGAAACGAGTTCCCTTTAACCTATAATCAGGTTAAAGATTTTCCTTAAATATGTGGATTTGCATAAAAGAAAACCCTTAAATTATTCATTTGAAACTATCCCAGGCTGTCTCATGTTGTGTTGTATAAACAGAGGCTAAATTAAAAGTATGACAAGCACTCGTCGGTGTTAATTTGATCTTGTCTTTTTGTGAGAGCGGCTCTGAATGCTCCACAGCAGATTTTATGTATTTGGAGAAATGTGAAAAGTGGCTCCTCTGCTAAATATCACGCGTCTCGTTTCCTCTCTGCATGGCTGACCCATAAGCAGCTGCAGCGTTTGAATGGCATTGTTTGTCGTGATTACCTCCTGCTCAAGTCACACATCCTACGCTTGACTTAGCATCTGAATTTTAAGTGACCCTCAAACGAGCCCACACGCCACACATACAGGTACACACACACACACACACACACATACACTATAGAATATATTGTACACTCACACCCACTTACTAATGGATAGAGATCTATTGTGTTCCAGCATCAGTCAGGAACATAACGATAAATCATTATATAATGAATAATGACGAGGTTTATCAAATGTCCAGATAAAAAAACTGTATGGCAACTTGGGAGAGATTGTTATGGAAAAAACATCGTGTTTGAAAGCAGGGATGGTAAATTCCGTTAAAAATATTTTCTTAGTATTATTTTAAAGTACAATGTTCATCATCCACCTTAAAGTCAAGAACTGTAATACAATTGAGTTTTAGTGCATTTCCTACAGTAACAAATCCCAGCAGGGTTGGTGGGCTTTAGTTCCCCTTGTAGGGTAACAATATTGTCTGGACTCTGTAAGACCAACCAACTGTCCAGTGAAGTGAAAATATCCCGCTTGTTGGAACTGAAGGAGCTACAGCTCTTACTAGTGCTGCAACAGCATGTTAGCAGAGCTGATGTGAGAATAAAATAAAAACATCAGATGTGTTCTGATTGGAACGCTTCAATCTTACTTGTGAAAGTAGCTTTGAATCCCCGGCAAAACCTGCTGGTTTGACTCATCTGACAGGCCTCTCTGGACCTCTGGATGAACAAATAGTTTACAACGGCAACATGAGATTACATCCTGTAACTGGAACAGGTACACACCATGATGTTCCTGTTTTGTCTGTATTATCTAGTTTTTTACTAAGATTAATATCTGTCTGAGGGGATATAGGTGACATAATACACTGTAATCCTAACACATTGTCGACTGCTGGATAATCTATTTGTTGATGTTAATTAACTTATTTTTCTCTTACTATGTCATAAAGGAAGTAATACCAACATTTATACTATTAATTGAAGCTGGAAAATGATTGTGGCTGCATTAGGTGAAAGCTAGACAGACACTACAGAAACATTTAATAGTCTTCATACTTTTACCACTGACTATATTCTGAATTTTATAAGATACATACAATAAAACTAGATTGCTAAATCTGATCCACAAACTGAGTTGTTTAGAGAATGGATGAAAGCCGTCCAGTCGTCTCTGTCCACCATAATAACTAAATGGCTGCTTATCTGAAAACGCCAAATCCCTTTCAGCCCAGGAATGCATATTCAGTCCGGCGTGCACAGCGCCTGTGTGTGTTTAAGTGTATTGCTGCAGAATGGTCCTCTGTAGATAACACGCTGGGCCTGGTTGGTGTATTCATGTAAGAGTCACCACACGCCCAGCAAGAGGCGCTAATCACAGAGCGATCACAGAGCTGCAGAGTACAACTTCCCTCTGTGAGCCCACCACACACACATATTACAAATATTCAGGCCATGGGGCATCTGACTGCCAGATCCAATGGCTGAACCTCCCCTTTTTAAAATTAATAACCTCAAGACCAATCAGAAGTCTGCTCAGGTCCCAGCACATCCCTGATGCATTTTACCAAGGTAACAGGTTCATCATGGCCTTCACCTACAAGCTGTGTTGTCTAAGTTATTGCAAATAAATTCCAAACTTCAGATGTTAAAACATATGAAAAACAACATCGCTCTCATCTTTTCCAACACGATAAAAAACTGGAAAAAGCGCAGTGCCGATTCTGAACGTTTATAGCAACCCAGAAGCTTGCCGGAGGCCAGACTTTTGCTTAACCCAGTTTTGACGGGGATCATCCAAAATCCAAGGGACCATGGCTGGGATCAGGAATAAGAAGTCTTCATCTTTTTAAACTGGCTGGGGAACGGGCTGCCTCTGTCAGTTGTCTCCTTAGCATTTGGGTTACCGAGATCCACTGTGCACTGGACGCTTCGCAGAGCGGCCAATGAGATTAAAGGGCAGCTGAACACCATAATTTCACTGCCAAGTCAGGATGAAATGCCAGCAATCGGACAAGGATTCTCCCAGCTTGTACACAGCCCGGCCTTCAGGAATGCAGCTGGTGCAGCAAACAGATGTCATATCTGTATAAACACCAGGGGACCTGCATCAACCTGGATACCTGCACTACAAGCTGTGTGACCAAATGCATGCCATCTGTGACCCCGATCATACCTGATTTTAATATTTATCTCAGGTGATTCGATCATAAGTGGACAGCTCAGAAGGGGAGTCACTTGTGTCCCTAAATATTTTATTTCTATGTGTTTAATTCATCTCTACGTGTCCCTGACATTGTAAGACTCGTAGTGTTTGATAGAGCAAACCTGTTGGTGATGAAAGTCAAATCTGAATGTGATTTTTTTTGTGTGTCTTCCTTAAGGCTATTCAAAAAAACATCAAGGTGTCGGGTGCAGCTGCTTGGTGAATGGGGCAGAGACAGGAAACAGGCAGGGTGGGAGGATCGTGACAGCATGAAATATAGAAGTGAAGAAGAAGAGACAGGAGGGAGTTGGAATAAGGCCCAGAGAAATCAAAGTGAGAAAAGAAAAGAAAGAAGTAGGTCTGAAGGGTCTGAGGCTCAGGGTGGAGTAAATCCTCCAGCTGAACTGTTGTATGTAGTCCTGAAACCTGATCCCAAGTTCACACTGGAGACACATTTGGGACACATGATCATGTCAGCTGTGAGCAGCGATCTGCCGCAGCTGTGTCCGCTTGTGATCAGATCAGCACCAGATGGATGTTCATACTGAGTGTGAACCGGATCTGCAGCACACCGGGACAGTTTTGTGGTCTGCTGACGTCAGAGTCCATCTTCAGCCGGATACTGTGTCCTCTACCCGGACTTCATCCTCCAGTAGAGTGGATCTTTGTCTGGAAACACCCGTCGCCATGACGACACTGTACAAGCTGCAGATCCAATGGAAACTAATGGTGGTATTCAGCAGTGCTGAAATGATTATTCAGTTAATCAGTTAGTCAATTAACATAGATAATTAACTGTTTTGGTCATTTATAAGGTAAAAAAAAAAAACATTCTTTAAGGTCAGACAAGTGAAACAACTGGAAGACATCACTTTGGGCTCTGGCAACTTCTGATGAGTTTTTCTCATTATTTTTGACACTTTATAGAGAAAATTATTAATTAATTAAACAAACTAAATAAATAAAATAAATAAGTAAATAAATAAATAAAATCAGGAGATTAACCAGTGAAAATAATCATTACTTGCAGCCCTACTGTCTCCTGCAAACTAAATATTTTATTTCTGGAGAGTAAACATGCAGCTCTGGAACAGACACATAAACACCGCGTGTTGATTTTAGCTGCCTGTCAACCACATGGCACCTCGTTAACGACGAGCTGTCAGCCAATCAGAGCGATGATTAAAATCTGTTGTTATGTGAGGATGATTTTTCTTTGGGAAGAGAAAAAATTGATATCTAAAATAGTTTGACAGTTCTGTAATCAAATTTTTACAATACTGACAGTTAATATATTATTCTGTTTTAATTGCACGGGACATTTAATTAGCACCTTTAATTAGCTAAATTAAGAGTGAGAATAGGTGACTTTTCCCTCCTGAATTACAACAAGGTTTAACAATTATAATAAGACTTGGTCACAGTTTGTGGAAGCAAACAACTCATGTAGACCAACATCATCCAACAGGACCAAAACGAATCCTGATCCCAGCGCTGCAGAGACACATGATTACAGAACTTCAGGAGCCGGGCTTTGGCTTGAACCCTCAGTAATTATTACTAACTTTCCTCCAAAGTGTAAAGATTATAAAACTCCCATTCAAGAAGGAGGATAATCTCATCCAAATTGTGTTTTAAGCACCTGGAGAAACGCCGGGCTGCAGTGTGACATCAAAAACTAATGAACTGCCGTGATCTGGATTTTACGGGGAGCCGGTCTGAGCTGGAAAAGCTGCAGATATTTGGTTTTGTCAGAAATCCTGTACAGCTCTCATCCCACATAGTTTGCACTGTCAACATTTCATTCACTTCACTGTTGGCACGCGCACACACACACACACACACACACACACAGATACAGACAGTGGAAGAGACAGAAAAAAACAAAGAAACCGAGAGAAAGACCAGACTGTTTTTCTTTCCTTCACTCCCAGCTCCTCTGTCTGATTTATTTTTATCGCATTAAGACAAGTCCATAACTTTCAAGCCAAACTGGACAAGCGGCAGACATCATGCTGGGGAGACTAATCGATTTGGACTTCTGTAGGTGTGCGCTGGTGGAATACAGGCAATTTTGGATCTATCCCTAAAAAGACCGTTTGACCCAGATTTACTCAGATATTTTTAACCTCATTCATTCTGCCATTCCCAAGTTATAGCCTAGTTACAGAAGTGGGACCAGGCAGAGAGCAGGCCAGAGCTTTATGGATAATATTTTACTTCCAAATCCTGTTAATAACACTCACAACTGCTGCTGGGTATTGACACACTTAAAGTAAACACCTCTTATCATGTTGGGATGGTGCAGCAAATTACAGGTTCAGCTCCGGTGATGATACAGTTACAGTGAAAGTTGTTACTAATTATCTAAATATGACTGATCCAAAAACTTTACTTTTACATAAACTCACCGCTCCTGAAACTCTGTCATGAGGCAGTGTGGATGTTTTATGATACTGTAAGGTTTTCATTCACAGAGTTAAAAATAATAATAATTGTAAATGAAATAAAAGTGTTTCAGTTCATTTTTATTGGCTACTTCATTGACAAAGTAATCATGCATTATGAAAAACAGTAATTTAATTGTAATGCCACTACTGCCACCAAAATGTTAATGAAAAACTTTGCACCGCAACTCGCTGTTTTCTACATTTTCTTGTTCTACAACATTAGTTCAAAATATATTTGTTGTTGCAGGATTTGTGATTCAGGTATAAAGTGACTCTTTCCTATCAAACCGGAGTGGAAATTCATCTCATTATCTCAAACTATGAGAGTCCAGGGACAGACAAATCTAATCTGCCATTAAAACAAACTTTTTTGAGGGAAAAAATTAAAGTAAAAATAGCAGAAAATGTGAGTGAAATGCACAGGGTGACAAAACTTTTTTGTAATGAGATTTTAATGATGTTTATAATAAGCACCTGATCTGATCATTAAAATAAATAAATAAATAAACAAATTACGCTGAAATGCATATATTCAGTACAACAATCTACATTGTAGTCAAATCTGGGACAGAACTGAAGCCCAGATTCACCGCAGCACCAGCGCTGCAGTAAATTCACCAGATTTCAGTCATAAATTGTCAGTAAACAGTAAACAGCCTCTGATAATTCGGCTGTAGTTTGGTTTACATTCTGTCTGGGGCTTTTCACTGACCGGGCCGTATGTTCACTGGACCATCTGGTTTAATCACGCTTAAACGTGTGTGTGTGTGTGTGTGTGTGTGTGTATAAGTATGTATGCTGCTGTGTGGAGGAAGTTGTACCAGACCTGACCCTACTGGAACACTAAAGGGTGCATGATATTGTGTGTGTGTGTGTGTGTGTGTGTGTGTGTGTGTGTGTGTGTGTGTGTGTGTGTGTGTGTGTGATTGCATTTTTTTGTTTTTCCGAGGGGCACAACCAGAAGGATTGGAGCTGTAACTAAGTTTGGATTGTATGTATATATGCATGCTTATGTATATAACATACACAGGTGTGAGCATTTGTGTGTGTGTGTGTGTGTGTGTGTGTGTGGATGGTGCAAAGGACTTGCCAAAGAAGTACTTGGCACCAGGCAACTAGGCAGGGTGACTGACTCAGTCTCCATGGTGACATG
>OMLF01057122.1:20510-37570 GCA_900302615.1 Holocentrus rufus | reverse complement strand
AGGGGGGGGACTTTGGTTTACATGTCGGAGTGCAGTAAGGGATCAGGTAGTGATGCTGCTGTACCAGTCTCATGGGAGAAGAGGCGGCTGGATGGAAGGGCAATATGGATTTTAAATTAGAGTGAAGATAAGCTAGCTATTTAATAAGCACAGAGGGAATAATGTTGAGAAACGCCATTTGAGTTTAGTTTCTGAACTGTGAGAAAAAGAGAGAGAGAGAGAGAGAGAGGTTGATGTGTCTATTTGCGTGCATGTGCCTTGGTGTGGTTGTACCTCAAACAAACTGAACTGCGGCCACATGTCTTCCTCTGCATGCTGACTACAATCTTAAAGGTGAAGTAAGTCATGCTTTCAGTTTAGAGTTGCTCAGAGTCGTATATCACAGTTAACCTGATGGGCATCTGTTGTTATTTTTAATATTTTATAGACTAGGTGATTAAGTGATTTTATCAACAGTGAAAATAGCCCTTAGTTTTAGTTCTATATTATAACAGCAGGCAGTGTTAACATTTTTTCTTGCCATCAAACAAGAAAATGATAGTGAGCCACCGGTCGCTCATCATCTTTCTGTGTTTGGACATGTTTGGTTTTTCAGCTGTCATCCATCACTGAGTTGATACTGCTTATGATTAAATGACTCATGATTAAAAAGATGCTGTTGGAGCCTTGTGGTGCTGTCAGGTGTCCAAATGTCCAAATCTGGGTTTTGTGGGTCTGAGTCAGTCACTTGTTTGGAGCAGGTCAGCGTCCATCAGCCCGACTGATCACTTGGCCACCAACAACTTACAAACTGTTGGACTTTGACACCTGATGACCAAAACTATAGCAATGATGTCAGCTCTGCTAGACATGCTCATAGTGATAAATGAGTATTTGAAATTGTGTGTGTGTGTGTGTGTGTGCCTGCTTCTCTCCCTCATGTCCCCAATCTGTTAACAACAGCTTTATCTCTCACCCTCCGGAGCCCTTTATCACGTGTTCATTATCAAATCATATGGACACACACACACACACACATACACGCACACACACACACACATACAAAAACACACACCCACAGCTCAGTTATGATGGATGAGCAAATCTGAGCGAGGGTCAGTGAGTTTGTCTGTGGGCCATGTACTGTATTAGATCTAGCTGTGATTAAACATTAGGAGCTATTTTCTCTTCTGTCTCTCTTTCTCTCTCTCTCTCTCTCTCTCTCTCTCTGTCGCTCCCTCCATCTCTCTCTCTCTCTCTCTCTCTAATCTTTCTCCCTCACTCCATCGCTCCCCTGCTCCCCAAATACACCCTGGCTAATTCATCACCCGGCCCAAAGCCCGTTTTAGCACCCGCCATGTGTATTCTGGGATCCTCGCATAGCTCGGAGAGACAGATGAAAGGAGGAAAGAGTCGGAGAGAGGGAGGAGAGGGGTTCATCCCTGAGGAAGAGTGTAACCGTTGTTTAAGATTGTAGTCCCACTCTGTCTTCCCATCTCTATTATTTTTTTTCTCTTCGTTTTCCTTGTTCAATCTCTTTTCCTTTCCTTTCCTTATCTCTTGTACCCTTTTTCTCCCTGGTAATTAGTTTGTTGTGCCATTCTGACTCAATTTATACGAGTATTAAATGATTTTTCTCTTGGCTACCAGGGATTTACAGCAACATCGACAGATCTTTGCCACAGGTTACGGAAGCCTGTAATTGACAAAAACGAGAGTCGTATTTTGACGAGAGGAGTAAGCCAGCTAATTAGAGCGGAAATCCAGCAGAAACGTCTAGTGAAGAGGTGATGTATCACCATGCAAAATGCTGGGATAATAACACTGCTTTGTCATTTGTGTTTTTGGCTGGGGAACAAGGCTTTTTAGCATTCATGGCTGACATTTCTTGTGATGTTGGTTGTTTGTAGCGCCGTCCTCTGTTGTTGATCTGTTTTTGTTCCAAAACACAGGACAGGCCAGAAAATGAGTTTTGAAAGCCAGAAATATCAGCACCTGGTAAAGTTGTTGTTCAGTCATTTGGTTTTGCCCTCCGAAAGTCGACGATCCAAATCGTCTGTCACAGACCTGCTGAAGTCAACCGAGAAGTTTGAGTCGAGCATTCGTTTGCCGGTCGTACACATGTGAATGTCTGACCCTGAGTGACTGAGTGATGAAGTTACACCATTGGTCGGCCGTGTGTTGGAGTTTCCCCATTGGCTGTTGCTCTTTCAAACTGAATCAGCACAAATATTTTGCTATTACATCCTCAGGGGGAATACAAATCTCCGTTTGAACAGGCCTTCATTTCTAATTCCCTCTGTTTGATAAGTGTATTTGCTCATCTTTCAGTCTGAAGCCTCCTTGTTTTCTGATCTGCTTCCATTTTTTTGGACCAACCGGGAGAGGGGGAAAAATAACCGCACGAGTGCCAGTGCTTTCCCCCTCTCCCAGTAAAGTTTTTCCTCCTCTCTCATATTTTTTCCTTCTTGTTTTATCCCCAGCCATTAACTGCAGTCACTGCTGTTGAAAATACACACGCTGTACAATGCTGTAAAAAAAAATATCTGGGTACATTGAAAGCTTAGGCCTAATTTGTTTAATTTTAATTGGTTTATGTTTCCTAATGTTTAAAAAATGTAGTAAGTAATAAGAGATTCAATTAACCAGACATACTTGTGTGCGGTCCCATTAGTCCATCTCATTACTACAACCAAGCCACACAGTAATTCACATTGGCCGGCAATAAAAATTTTTATGCTGCTGTCTTAATTAATTTGATAAATTTTCAATACTCAAATATGTATATATGATTCTTGTATTTCATTATGATTATGATGTCTGTCATTATTACCAAGGTCTGTCAATATTGAAACTTTTGCTAATGTATTGTCTAATTGCCAGAAGGACAATAAATAAATAAATAAATAAAATAACAAATCATCAAACTGCGGTATGGAACAACCCAATCTGACTGAGTACAGGACTATTATCAATGCAACACAAATATAATAAATTATTGTACTTATTCTGAGCTGTGGGACGGTTAAATATGGTATCATTATTTCTCACCCTTAATCAATCTCCAATCTGTGAGATTGACTAATGTTAGTTTCCCATTCAATTTTTCATGCAGTTTGTTTTGTAATCATGGTGCTTTTTGTCTGTGGTTCACCATGAGATCAAGTTGACCTGTAGACCTGGTGGTTATATTTAGACAAGCCCTGTAAAACTCCTCATTAGGCATGTGATTGATGAAATTGGCTGAGACCTGCTATACCTCTCACCGGCCCTCCACATTCCTCCTCCCTCCCTGAACAGAGGAGTCCCTCCCTGTGCATTAGAAACAGGAGAGACCTGCCATTTCCCTGAAGGCCATGGATTGTTTTGTAGATCTGGGAATTATTATGCAGTGAAATGTAGGATAGTTGTTGCCTGCATAAGATTAAAATCAAGGTTATATCCTCATGCTGTAATGTAAAACAAGCGCGTACACGAGTCTAATTAGAAATACAAAAGCAGGTGAACGGACAAAGAGCCAAGAAGATGCTTCTCTTTGTTCTAAATATGGTTGTCAGCTGCTCCATAGCCTTTAACAAGGTTCCTGGGATCAAAGTTTCCTCCTGGGATACTTAATGTATTCAGCATTACATCGAAATAAACAGCGTCTGATGTAACTAACTTTTTCCATAATCTAGACTGAGTGCTTACACAAAAACCTGGTTTGGATTTTGGCGGAAAAGGGGATATGTTCCATCAGTGTTGGTGCCTTACACAAACATCTTACATTTTGTACATTTTTGGCTGTTTTTTTGTTCTTTATGGGTAATGTTATTGCACACATGGGACGCGTTCATAACCAGGCGACCAAGGTGTCAGTTAGGGCTGCACGATTATGGTTAACCTCTTTTACTCTTCCAGTTCCTGTTGGTGGATTCGTCATTTCAAATACATGCTGCTTTGTTCAAACCCACAGAACTTTGTTTTCAATTCTAGTGGACATCTTAAGGTTTCCAAAGATCCCAAATCTGTCCTGCTGAATTCCAGGGAAATGTGTATAAATGATGCAGAAGACACGTATATATTTTATGTTTGAATAAAATAATGACATCTTTAG
The DNA here is from genome assembly GCA_900302615.1 of Holocentrus rufus. Classification (NCBI taxonomy): domain Eukaryota; kingdom Metazoa; phylum Chordata; class Actinopteri; order Holocentriformes; family Holocentridae; genus Holocentrus; species Holocentrus rufus. The sequence goes on along the minus strand of OMLF01057122.1, from coordinate 33,495 downwards.
TTTGAATATTTTACTTAATTTAAGTGTGATGGAGCTTCAACAAAGTGTTGCAACCAGCAGATGGATGTGACATTGTTCTGCAATATGGACAAAAAAGTTTTTTCTCCTAACTTTGAAGCTACCTAAGGGGAAATTTAGGGGAAAATCAGAGTTTAAGGGGTTAATATGATGATTTTGATCATTTTACCCGAGATTGGCTGCACAGTGCTCTCAGTACAGACGTTGGTGTAACAGTGAAAGGTGAGAATCAGATGCTGCAGCATCCTTGGCCTTCATACACTCATTGTACTGGATTTTTATTGTTGAGATGATTGAATAGATCAGTCATGTGACTTTGAGGTGAGGCAGTGACACTGCCTGTACTGCCTGTGGTTTGTTTCCAAATGGCAGACAGTGGCCCAGTTTTGGCTTCATTGAACTGAATTATTAGCTTGTATTAATCATTTCATCAGTCTAAATGGATAATGGAGGATGGAGGATGTAAGAATGGATAAATCCACTAATGATAGATGCAAATCAGTCAAACCAACAGCCAAACAACGCTTCACCTCTCTATGTGGATCTGTACGGTCTTACCTTACATTTTGACTGAATATAGGTCAGCCAGTCATTCAGTTTTGTCTTTTCACTGCTTGAAGCACAAGTGTTGGATTACTTGTTTCTCCTGCCTGCAACATGTGGAGCTCCACTGTCTCTGCTGTGCCTGTGTGCTCAAATTATGCAACATGGTGGATATAAATAGAGACAAGTATGAAGCAGATATGGTTATGATTACTCACTTATTTTGAACAATGTTAATTGTTTGTGGTGAGGACTGTTAATGTTAGTCCTTAGTTTAATTGCATAGTGGGTGTTCTCAATGGAATTCATTTAGATTAAATATTTACATATTGTCAAATTCTGCAATAATTAATATAGGCTGCCAAAACTGCAGTATGGCAGTGCATGAGCTCAGATGTTCAACACCGGCCCAAAAACTTCACTGCTTAGAGATTCAAACTGTCTGTGTGAACACCCAGAGGACTTCCAGGAGGTTCAGATTTCCCTCCCAAAGTCATGTGATACGTTAAGTGTGTGTGGCATCAGGTACAAGTGTAGCACCAACTCAAAGCCATTTGCTTTCTTGGGAGCTGATGACAGAGTCCAGTGTGTGATTGAGCTCTTTCCGGCAGCGATTAGCCCGCAGGCTCCTTTTGTTCCCCTGAACAATGCAAACACAATCACAGTGCTATTCACCTGCACTTAGCAGGGCCAAAGGAACCCATTAGGCTTTTAATTATCCAGATCAGATTAATCATATTCTCAGACGACTCTGAGTGAAATTTAACAGTGTGTGTATGTGTGTGTATGTGTGTGCGAGCGTGTGTTTGTATGTGTGTGAGAGACATGTAAGCTCATTGCATTATAGTGGAGATTAGAAGAGCTCTTCTTATTGAAAAGACAAATATGCAGAGGATATTCATCTCCACATTGGAAAGATAATGAGTGAAATTGTCTTCTTATCTGCAGCCTGCACTTTATTCAGAGGACACACTGTTTAATAGGCAGTCTGGCTGCCAGAAGCTATTCTATTAAAGTCTGGCTGATTATAGAATTGTTTCAAAGTGGAGTAGACAATGTGTGTTATGTTATTATAAGGTCATGAAACTAACTTTGGAATATGGGCTGACTCCGGGATTCAGAATTTAATTTGCCAATTGAATTTGTGTGTCTGTGTAGGTTTTTTAGAGAAGACTGACTGAACACAGGTTGGACTCAGATAGAATTAACATAGCTACCAGGTACAGCAGAAATGCACATATATTTATATTGTTTATATTAAAGGAGCACATCAATATTTTGGGAGACTGGATCATCGGTCAGTGATGAGAATGTAGCCACCAGAATCATCCACGTGTCCCCGGTAGATCCTTTATCCATGGTAAGACTTTAGCCTGTGCTGACAGATTGTGGGTGACTAGTAATTTCAAAATGAAGGCAACATCTAAACTTAAGTCATAATAAGTTAAATTATTATTTAAGTTTGTACGTTTATTACAAGAAAATTATTAAAAAAAACTGAAATTCAGGTTTCCTCAAATTCACACTTTCTCTAAGCATTTAAAACAAGGGATGAGAGGAAATAGAGACTCAGCACAGTGGATGATGAGCACACTGGCTGGTGCACACATGCATGCACCAGTCCACCTGTACAAAACGTGATCATGCAGCTGCTTTGTAGTCATGTGGAGCAGCGGCTGACTGAGGTCATGCTTTGTGCTTTGTCCATCACTAACCTCCCGTGAGATATGATGTCACATTTGGGAATGCACCCTAGACTTCCCTCTCTCCGCTTTTGGACAATTTGGACAATTCAACCTGATTATATAACCATGTTGTCTGAAGTCATCTCTGCACTGCAGAGAGGATTCGTACTGATATGTGTGTATGTGTGTGTGTGGTTTTTGTAGAATCTCTGCAAATAAAACATTTCCACAGCTATTATATTTCTCTGCCTCTCACTCTGTCTCTCTCTCACACACTTTCTCTTTCTCTGAAGCTCATACATTTTTTTCTCTGCCTTTCTGCCTCTGAAAGGAATTTATACAGTATTTCTTTGTAGTAAACAAAGTGTAAAAATCTTTTTCAGGTCCTGGACCTGAATATGTCTCGCATTGTGAGTTTGGTCTTTGTGTCTGCGCATTGTGTTTGACTGGTGTAGGAGTACTGGCACTTTGTTACATAAACTCACATGCACGCACACACACAAACACACACACACACAGTACGAGTGACTTCACCTGACATCATGTTGAGTTCCCCCTTGCAACATGTAAATTTGATTAGTTGTTCATCCAGAGAATCGTGGATCTGACGGGGGGGTAGAAAGAGAAGAATTTTCATTTATCTGCTGGAACAATCAGAAAAAGTTCAATTTATACGGCCACATAATGAAAAATGAAATGAGGTTCCAAACAAACCAAGACGGTTTTGCAGAGACAACCTCACTAAACAAGATTAAATCCTTAATACATAAAATATTAAAATCACTGCCTTGTACCTTGGTGTAATTAATGAAAACAAATCATGGTGGACATGATTGGTAGCTTCTATTTTATGTCAGTGAGCGTGTTTGTGCTGGTGTTTCTGAAAATTAAGAATACATTCCCATACACTGTGTTGATGATTGAATTATAACAACAGGTTTGACAGGCCTCTGTGCTGTAATAGAGACTATCAGTCACAGGCAGGTAGGCATTTGGCACGAAAAACGTCTCGCAGTCTTTGGCCTTATATGTGTCAGTTTAGTGGATGAAATGGGCGCTAATGAGGTCAAGAAAAAGCTAAACTCAGGGGAGGCTTTTATTCACAAACCAGCTGCTTAGTGCGCTTGGCAGAATCAAACAGTATGTTGCTCTATGGGAATATTGATGGTTGGGTCAGTTTTGGGGCTCAGGCTGGACCAGTGTGGGTTCTGGTTGGAAAGGGCTTTAATTTTTGGACCCATTACAAACTCTGTCTGATTTTTCTATCAGTCTTTCATTCATTTCTCTAAATGCTATTGCGAGAAACTCTGAAAGCTTTAGCTTTGTTTGCGTCCTTCTGTTTTGTGATGTAAAGCAATCCAGCAGATTTCCACAATGTAAAATATGTGTACAGGCTGCAATCCTAGCAATTGTTTCATTTTTGCCTTGATTATAATAAAATCTCAAAATCCCTGTTCTAGTAATCTATTGATGTTAAAATGCTGCAAATAACATCTTTAAAATGTAATGAATCTGAATTTAAGTGTAGTAAATGCAGTTTGTGTCCAAGAAACTGGCACTGTTTGTTTCTTTGCACTGAGACAAATTAATTGTCCATTGCTAATTTGGGGACAGATGCTTGTTACCTGAAGCTGGCTGCAGAATCTGTAAAAAGCTCCGTGTGAGGAGAGGGGAGCGTAACACTCCCTGTACCCCTGCACACCCCTCTGCCACACGGGAGAGGCTCCTCTCAGTCCCACCGCCTGGCCGGGCTCCTCAGATGGAGAGAGAGATGAGAATGAAAGGCGATGGAAATCCTTGAAGATGACAACACTCACAGCAGGAGAGGCGTCTGACAGTGTCAGCTAACGAGGTTTTTAACAAGGCCATTAACGAGCTGTCACGTTCGTTAAGCACCAATTACCCACGCCCTCTGATGGGCTTTGCATATATTCATATTTTATGTGAGAGTATGTACATAGTAAATATACTCATATACACAAACTCACACACTTACACATATTCCCTCAGGAAACTCTCTGTTGACGTCATTTGCAGAGACTATTTGCAGCTGCTTCTTCAATACACAAGAGACCAGCGTCATTCTAACCACTCATAGCCGTATTGATTTATTGATTGGAAATAACACATGGAGTCTTAGCTTGTGTGTTTTTGTGTATGTGTGTGTGAAAGAGAGACATGATTATATGGTGAGGCGTGCTGTGTGTGTCGTTCACAGCAATGCCTGCTGGATTTTCGACAGCTCTTGCTCTGAGATATTGAGTAAATGTAGCTGACTGCTCACAGGTTTTGTCATCCTGAGTCACAGTGAGTAAACTCATCACTGTTGCACTCGCTTTTGGATATTTCCAGAGAGAGAGAGAGAGAGAGAGAGAGAGAGAGAGAGAATCCTGTGTTTGTGGTGAGATGATGCTTTGTTTTTGATGAACTTTACATGTTTAGACAATCTACACGTCCTGGTTGAAAGGACTACACTGACTTTTTGGGACTGTGGTCATTTGGACACCTCGCCCAATAACTGATGAGAGGATTAGACCCCAAATCATCTCCGTGAGTTCAGTAGATAGTTCTGTCCACTGCGCATGCTAACGCTTTAGCATGCAATATGTATGCTACAGGCATAACCGCAGGCATAACCGCAGGTGGTAAGTAGTATCCAAAGTATGAAATAGACCTTTTAGTTATCCACAGTCAGTATTACAGTGTATTTTTGTGAATGAACAGTGCACAGCAGGAGTGCACAGAGTTTGGTCTGATTTGTCAGGTAACATCTGGCAGTTGGAAACAGGGCTGGATTAGGAGGAATGCATTATCAGTAGGTCTGGCGTGGACTGGCTTCAGGCTTCATGACCAGTTAAATCATATCTTTCCCCTTCCTTGAAAAGCACTGCACTCTCTGCCATGGTGCTCCGACAATTTTGTCCGGACCAGATCCGCCACAAAAGCTGCTCTCAAGAGGAAACTAATGCCCTTGTGTGGGAGGGCCAGACTCGCCATGAGCAAATTTATGGCAGCTTAAATTAAATTAGATTGGAAGGAGATAACATATTTGGTTACCGTGTTGATCTGGTCCCAGGAGAAACATTCTCTGATGTAGGAAATAGTTCAATGATATTAGGCAGAGAGCTAAACAGAATTTGGTGGTGAACTGCAGGGACAGTTTGGCTGCAGGAGGCGGGGCGTGTCCACCAGCCAGTCCCTGACGTCTGCAGAGGATTATAAAGTGCCTCCACACTTTGTAATCCATGTATCGTCGCATAGTGTCATGTCTTAAAGGACAGGTTTGGTATTTTTCAAACCAGACTGCATTAAAATATTGATACCCATCATTTATAACTCTGCAGAGCACAACTTCTTGGTTAACTTTAGTCACCAGAATCATACCACTTTGCTGGAGCTTTTTGAAAACATTCATCACAATCCAACACGGCACTCATTTTTAGCCTCAAAAATATTATAAATGTCCTCAATTAAAATAGAAACACAGTCAAATACGTCTTCAAATTGTTCCTAAGCAATTTAACATCTTTCATGTGCTAAGCAGGCTAACGGTGTGTTCACATTGCATATTTCCGACCTGCAACAACATGTCATTCGCAGTGTTAACTTGGGATAAATTAATGCTCACAAGAAGAAGAAACTTATAAGCTATAAATGATGGGTATCAGCATTTTAATATGGCCTGAGTTAAAAAAAATACTAAACTTAACCTTTAATTTTTTGTGTTATATCAAAGTCAATTGACAGCATGTCATCCACAAAAAAAGGTAGGTGAGCATTTGTGCAGATCTGTTCATGCATGCTTGGTAAATCCATAAATAAAGCACAGAGCATGACTGCACCTTGCATAATGTGCTTTTGGCCTGATCTGTGCAGCTGGGCAACAGGAACGCAAATCCTGGTAATTTTTGACACCAAAATTACACTGTGCTGCTTCGTTATTGCTGACACACTGACTGTTGCGTCTTGCAGTGGACTGTTGCAGCAGTTCATTTACCATTTCTTCTACTTGGGCACAATTAAGCTCATGGCCAGTCACCCAAACGCCAAAAATGCACAGTCCAGAAAAAACACAGAAGAAAAGCCGTGCCATGCACTTTCACAAAAACAGAGCCCATGGTTTTTATTCTGTGGAAAACAAAACAAAATCTCACTCTCCAGCCTCATAAAGATGACTCAAATCCAAAGCGATTGTCATATAAATTTATAAATACCTCCATACTGTTTGTCATGTTTTGTGTCACTGTACAGTTTGCCGTTGGAGGAATAGCCTAGATGTTGAACGTCCTACAAACAGACACCAAGGATGTTGGTATCACGTGTAGCATGTTAAAGCACCATATAGTACATGCCACGTGCTCATGGCCTGATTCTCCTCTCTCCCGGGACAAGGTTGTAGCTGGCACACATGCATACATGCATGCATATACACACATCATACACACACACACTACAGCCCTGCAAACATACATACAGAAATCCAAACAGAGAGACATTTCACACTTTACACACAAGGATACAGACATGCCTGCATGGATACAGAGCAACACACACACACACATGCACACACACATGCACACATGTCTGGCGAGGGCAACTAATGAAGATAAAGTAGCTAATTAAGCTTGACAGTCAGGAGGGATGGGCGACCATATTATGTGACGTTATGAGGTCGGCTTGGACCTATAGACATAGTACGTTGGCCAATATAGGACACAGTGGGTTGGTGACAGTGTGTGTGTGTGTTTGGTGCACTGCTGTGTGTATGTGTGTGCGTGTGTGAGAGAGGGAGAGGGAGAAAGGGGAAAGAGAGATGTATGGATAAGATATGTAGCGAAGGAGAAATATATATCAATACATGGACAGATAGATTTTTCTTTTACAATTTTAGTGGCTTATTCCAACTCCCTTGATGTTTGAGCTTCCCCCTCAGCATTCTTTCTATTCACACACACACACACACACACACACACACACACTGCTGGCCTAGATCTCTGCGGTGGGGAAAGTCCTGCAGGTTCAGCACATCTTGGCTGACACTATACTGTCTGAGATCTGCGGGAAACCTGGCAACACACACACACTATGCATTTAGTCACCTAGTAACCTTATCTCTCCCTGTCTCTCTCTCTCTCTTTCTCTCTCTCTCTCTCACTCACACACACACATACACACTGGAGCTGGAACTTTATATTACACAGGACATACACTATGCAGGTCCTTAACTCTTAGAATAAATTACCTAAGTTTGAAGCCCTAAAAGTATTAAAATATATTAAATGCGGTAAAGGAGGTCTTAGTTTTCACCATGCAGTGTTTTTGAGCTGCATGTCCATTCTTACATCAATACAGAACAAGGCTAGCAGTACAATATGCATTGTGTGTGTTTTACGAAGCACTATTGAACCTCATGTCCCTTAATAATTCAATTTCTGTTTTTTTCTGATTTTTCATTATGTTCAATGGGAAACTGGTTTGTTGAAATGGCAGAGTATAGGATATACAGTCGATTTGAATAAGACATGAGTACTGAGGATCATACAGAAAACGGTCACACATGCAGAATGTAGTGAAAGAAATAATAACGCAAGGACAGAAATAAACATATAGTGTCTTCACTGACAGATGTTCTTAGTTCAAGTTCAAGTTTATTTAGAGCCCAAAATCACTGTTTACAGTCTCAAAGAGTTTTACAGGCTCACAAGTTTACAAGAAACAAAACAGGGTGACACCACCTCACTCCTCGTAGCCGACAAGAAAAAACCCAGAAAAAAAAACAAAAACCCAGAGGTGAAAGGGAGAAACAGGAACAGCCCTTCTTGGCCACCTGCAGCTGCTCACATGCAGATATAACCATGAAAATATGAAGCCGAAAATGAAATAAAGATTACAGTAATAAAGTAATTGTAATTGTAATAAAGATTAACATGCAAATATGCATTTTAAGTATTCACCGCCTGATAATTGAATTGAACTGTAATTCCCTGCATTTGTTTGTTAATTTGAGTTTGCAGGAACAGTTGATGAAAATTTGTCAGAAAAATTGCAGTTTTGCTGGCAGCGAGAGCAGTTTTCTTGAATGAGTCGAGGGGGAAACGCTGTGGGTCTCTGGTGCAGCTCTGCACTCAGACAATAAGGAGTCTATAGCTGATGACATGGGGGATTTGTTTAGCTGGTGTGTGTTTGCTTGTGTAAGCGACGGCGTTTCATAGACATCTGATAGCATGTGCGTGAAGGCATTTACCCAGAATTGTGTGTGTGTGTGTGTGTGTGTGCATGTGTCGTAGTCACTCAGTGTTATGTCACGCACCCCACCCATGTGTCTCACCCACTACGTCACATCGCCATAGTAACCTCGGCATTGGTGATGCATTCTGCTTCACTGGACCACCGGCCGACCAAAACACTCGCCACTGTCTGTGTGTGTTGTGTTTGTGTGTGGGGGGGTCTGCACTCACCAGTGTATGAGTGTGTCTCGGTCCTCTTTCTGTATAAGAGGCGTGTGTGTGTGTGTGTGGGAGGTGGGTTAGGGTGACAGACACACATTATTAAGACAAGAGAGGAAGGTCTGCAGTGGAGTTTCTTCAGTGTCTGCTTGAAGCTTTAAAGTTGTCGTATACCACACACACACACACACACACATACACACACATAGATACACACACATACACTAGCTCAGGGGAAGAGCATATATAAAGAGGGCAAGAGGCATCATAACAGTCAGAGCATCATATGAGCTTTGGCACTGATGCAGCTTGGCAGATTTCACCCATTGGTCTCCTCTTTGTAGAACTATACATCCTGTAACTCTGCACCATTATGCAACTGTGCATTTTGTTCATTTTGAAATAAACTGGATGTTTTTTTCAGGTGGTAAGATGACAACATGTAGGCCAGTTTTTAGGAAGGGTAGATAGGAAGCATTGTCTTTAACAATGGGTTAACTAGAGAGAAGGAAACTCTGTAAAGTTTGTTTACATTATGTCAGACATGAAATTATGACCACGACTGAAGCTGGTGACATGATTTTTGCTGGGGTCTGTACAGAGGCTTTTTATAAATCAGAATATAATTTCTAATAATTTCATCTTGATTCCAATGCTGCTTCAAGACACACGTCTCTAGATTCAAAAAGAGAGAATTGTTCATGTTCACAAACATTGGCTGGAATAAAAAGTAGAATAACATGAATTCTTACATCAGAAAATATTTAATAGTTTGATAAAATGTCCTGGAATTTGGAAATGTTGTATCAGCTTTGACAGAGAACAAATGCAGGCTTGATCAGGATGATCCTTTTTCAGGAAGCAGAAATCCGCCATAATACTGCTATATTATGATGAGTGCAGTCATCGCTCCAAAGCATCCTGCTCTGGCTCAGTGCCTCTCCAGTCTTCTGTCTTCCCGCGACCTCGCTCTTTGCGTCATGTTGCAGGAATCTGAAATGTTTCATGTTTCTGTGGTTTGATAAATATAGCCACCGCAGGGTTATTTATAGAAGCCTCTGCGCGCTCTTCACCTAAGTCGGGGCCTGTTGCATGGTGGGAGAGGAGACGGGTCGAAAGGTGGGGCGCTTGAGGATACCGTGACCCAGATGACTGAGCTGGAATGATCGGCCTCACCAGGCTCAGCAAGCTGCCGCACTAATGGTGCCATAGAAACATGACGACACGAGATGCATGTCGCGTCTTCCTTTGTTCTGTGGGAAGAGGAAATGTTATCAGTATTCAGGAATGCTCGAGGAATTAGTTACGAGTATTAGCATCTTATTAGTATCATATCCATTACCAGATGCTTGTCTGTGTTTGTCTGTATGTCATAGATGTTCATTACAAGAGGACATTTAAAGAGTCTATTTTCACAATATCCTTTTCTGTAAAAATAAATGAAGATAATGATTCGACTACATGGCGTTAACGTAAGACCTGAAGTGGGATATTGATCTGCCAGTTGGAGGGAAGGAGAGAGATGCTGTCGAGCTATTGCCATTATGTGTCAAACCTGTCTGTGCGAGGTTTTGGATGGGGGTCCACGTAATCTTCAATGCTGTGAGGAAACTGATAAAGGCCAACGGTCGAGTGAGAAATAAGAAAAACATTAAAGGGGCATGAAAGCAGGAAAAGTCCTTTTATGATGACCACAAGAAATTTCATAAGAGTCTGTTTTCAAAATGGATTGGAATAAAAGTCATTATGTACCATTATTAAAATATCTCTAAAATATTGAGGATCTAGTCTTTTAAAACATTTTTGTTTTGATTCCTAATGTCCTTTAAAATACTGTTCAACAACCTTCATTAAGAAACCTCCTCAGTAGCTGCAAAATGTTTTTGTTTTTTTCCTGTTACACTTTTAATTGAAACTGTTTGTTTGAAACCGGATCATAAATCAACCAGTTAAAAACAGATGGGACATGGTGAAGTCCACGTGACTTTGTACACAGATTAAAATCACTGATGCTGACCAAGCTAAGGAATGAGGACAGTCATTCTGTTGGTCTGTGTGACATTCTTATGGTGGTCAAGACATTTCATGGTGCCGTCAGTTTCTTTAAGTTGGAATCAGCTTTAAGCTGCACCTACATACAAATGTGTTGATAAAATACGTATTGCAAAAATGCTCTAATAAAAATCCCTTTCCCAATTTTGATAAATCCTAAATATATGCATCCTTTATCAGTACCTCTGTGCTCAGAGAATATGCCAAGTGTGTTTCAGTGCAGCTCTTTCAGGGTGTGTAATGTGTGTTAGAGTGTGTAAAATGTCTTTTACATTCGTTATATAGACCCCCAATCCTGGGTTTATTTCTCCCTTGGATTCCATGTGATGCAATCAATATCTTTCACCAAGCAATCTCCCCTGGGACTGAGCTGCCATTGATGGTTTACCTGGTGGTTTGTTTAACGTGTGCAGAAGTCTCCAATACTTTGAGCAACCCTCCTAACCGTTCCACTTTCTCTTTCTCTCCTCCTCTCTCTTTTTCTCTCTCTTTTAGGATATGATGTTTCCAGCTCCTTGGTGGAGGAGGAGGCGAGGTGGGAGAGTCGTCACCTTCTACAGGAAGTCTACAAAAATGAGTCTAACCTCTTCTCTGAGCCTGAGTCCAAAAACTGTACTGAACCAGGTAAGAGTGTTTAAGATGCATGGTGAGCTAAATGTCACAAAAAGTCAGTGGACCAGACAGTAGACTATATTGCTGGAAGTTTGTGAGAGACCCCGTGGTACAAAATGCCCCTTGTGTTGCTGACATTATCCTTCAATCAGTCAATCTGTATTGTCCCACAAGGGGAAATTAGTTCTGCAACCATGGTTCCAATAAATCTTGGATAAAGCCAAAGACATGCTGAAGTTATTCCTCTTTACAAGAAGGTGAAAGTGGCTAAACTCAGGAACTGCAGGCCAGTGCTGATCTATAGCATTGTCTCAAAAATCTTTGGGTAAGTTGTTCATCGACTTTAAAATTGTGTTAGAAGGAACTCTTTACTTTCTTCAGTCTGGTTTTGGGAAGTCCTTCTCTGCTAACATGTCTATGTGCTGACTCCATAAGTCCAAATAGTGTGGGAAGGTTTGTTTTGGACATCCAAAAGGCATGTGACACAGTTGATCAATGAATCCTCTTTTGAGATAGATAATACATGTCTGAGGCAAATTACTGTTTGTAAATGGTTTATGGTGTGGTGTGCCTCATGGCAGTGTGCTGGGACCACTTCGTTATTTTATAATAGGCTTCTCTGTTCTTGCGTGTTGATGGTTCTGAATTCCAGTAGTTCAAGGTACTGAAGACATAGTGTAGACATAGTTTACCGAAGTACGATCTATTTTCTCTTCTCTTTCATATCTGGCAGCATGCCTTCCATTTAAAAAAAAAAAAAAAAAAAAAAAAAAAAAAAAAAAGAAGCAGTCTGGTCGCCAGATTGGCCAAATTGAGACGTTTGAGGTCACTAGGTTTGTCTTCCATTGCCTTAAGGTGCATGTGTCCTTTCTGTCTTTCTGTACTAAAAAAGATTAAGAAAAGCTACAAGTGAAGCTGCTTCACACTTCTTTAAAGGGCTGTTTTAGGGTTATGAGTTTGGTTAAGAGGTTAAGCTTTGGTTAAGGTTAGAAGTACGTTTACGTTTAGGCATGGCATTAAGATTAGGCATTTAATGGTGAGGGTTAAGGCTAGAGTTAAAGTTTAGGGATTGATTGATTGATTGATTGATTGATTGATGAAGTTCCTCACAAGTATGAAGGTTCTGCTGCAGGACACTGGGCTGATACTGGGTTAACCTTGTACAACATGGCAGAAACCGAGACAAAATGATTTGATTTTCTGCCTTTTTCACACATAGTAAATTTATCCAGAATATCTCATGCCCAAGGAGGCCCAACATCCACACACACACACACACACACACACACACACACACATACACAGAAGATGAACAATGGACAGTACTCCCTCTGGTGAGGAGGGAGAAATAGAGAAAAAGTGAGAATCATGTTGACGTGAAAACCAGAGTTGAAGTAAAACACAAACTTCTCCCAGGTAGAAATCCTTTCTACTCTCCTTGAGAGTGTGCAGTGAACATTATTACTGCTTGACTGCACATTGTGTGTGTGTGTGTGTGTTTCTGAGGGCATGTGTGTTTTCCCTGTGGCGCGGAGTGTGTGAGTGTTTTCCATGTGGAATCCTGGGGCTTTACAAGGCTGACGTCCTGCCAAGCATTCTCTTGATCTCATTGTAAACACACCGCCCCCA
>OMLF01057122.1:9532-20490 GCA_900302615.1 Holocentrus rufus | reverse complement strand
TCATGTTGACGTGAAAACCAGAGTTGAAGTAAAACACAAACTTCTCCCAGGTAGAAATCCTTTCTACTCTCCTTGAGAGTGTGCAGTGAACATTATTACTGCTTGACTGCACATTGTGTGTGTGTGTGTGTGTGTGTGTGTGTATTGCCTCAGTGTGTACCAAAGTCTCTCATGCTGTACGTTTTACTTTCTCTGTAGTGTGTGTGCAAGTCTTTGCGTATGTGTGTGTGTGTGTGTGTTTCTGAGGGCATGTGTGTTTTCCCTGTGGCGCGGAGTGTGTGAGTGTTTTCCATGTGGAATCCTGGGGCTTTACAAGGCTGACGTCCTGCCAAGCATTCTCTTGATCTCATTGTAAACACACCGCCCCCATCTCATACACACACACACACACACATGCGTGCACGCATAAACATATGCACATGCACACATTCCTCCTTCCTGAAATTTGAGGATGAGGAGATTCTGCAGCCTCTGATTCTCCTCCGTCTCCGTGTCGCTGACTGAATTCATATGGACGAGTTATATTTAGACAGCAAATAGTTTATAGCCTGTTTCTGTTTAATCACGCTTTGTCTCCTGAAACACTAATTACCTTAATAGGGATTATTCCTGCCTTCCTGCGCTAAAAGGGGCCTTCACAATGTGCTCCTTACGGCTCACTCGCTCTCTCTCTCTGTCGCCCCATTATCATCTGTTTAGTTCTCCTCTCCCCTGGAGCGCTTGCCGTCTCCAGCTTTTTTCCTTTTTCTTTTTCTTTCCGTCTCTCTCTTGGGTGTCTTTTTTTACAGAGGCAATTATCAGTTCAATTTCAAGTCACAGAGCATTTTTGTCATGCACGCTTTCACACACAAAGCCAGACAAATGCACAGACAGATTCTGTAGACACACACACATGCAGAGAATCACTGACACACGTAAACATGCACAGATATAGATAGACATTGAGATGCAAACTCATGCATGTCGGTGCAGGGTCACTTGATGTTTTTACACATGCATGCATGCACACACACACACAAACACCCATGCACATGCACATTACATCTTGTGTCCATCTTAATAAGATATTTAATCTTGTGTTGAGCGTTAAAGTCGAAATGTTCTCAAAACAAGTGAAAAATTCTGCCAGAGCGGGTTAGATAATTGCTTTGATTCAATGCAATTTAACTTTCTGCAAGATTTGTCTCAAAACAAATGACAGTATCTCAAAGTAAGACCGATTACCTCTTGTTCCAAAATACTTTGTTTCACGTTACACTGAAACAAGTCAAATTATTTCATCCCCTCTGCCAGACTTTTCTCTGGCTCCAGGAAAAGAAATATGTTAAAGCTGAATAGATTTAATCATGTGAGATCGACAGTTTTTTCAGTCTCTTGGCATTCCACCTGAATTTTTCTGTAGTACAGGAGGGGCGAAACATAAGGGAACAAGAGAATAATATGGTGCTTGGAATGGGCTCTACATGCCATCGTATGGTAGAATAATTCTTCAGTTCCATTGGTGTTGTTGGTGAGCTTTCACAGCGACAGTTTGGGGAAAATGCCCGGCTCCTATTTTTAGTGGCGGACGCTTGACAGCTCTGCTGCAACTACGCAACAATGGAGCGCGGACACGTGACAGAAGATTCCCCAAAATAACGTTGCTCCTTCTGTTTTTTACTCATGCCAGCTGGGGTCTGTGTGGTTCCCTCCAGTGAGCGGCTGAAATGAGTTGAATTGAACTGAGCTGAGCTGGATTGAGTTCACGTCATTTTCAGGAGATTCTTATGCATCATGAGATACGGTGCAAAGAATGTGCTAATGTACATTACTGACAGTGTAACGGACAGTGCAAAGAGAATAAAGTAGATAAAGGCATAGTGCAGCTGAAACATGGACAGGACATTTGATCCTGCACATATACTCCAAAAATACGAAATCTTCATCTTAACAAGTAATTTGGTCTCATCCTCAGTGTCCAAATCTTTTTTCTTTTTTTTTCCAACAAGATCAAAAATCTGACAGTGAGATGAGATAACCCCACTTGTTTCCAATGCTAATTGTTGTTTCCAGAATTTTCTTGAATCAAATTTTCTTGATCCTAGTGGGCTGATCTGCTTTATTCTGCCTTGTTTCAACAGATTTATATACCAGAAAAATTCCTCAAACAAGTGAAACTGCATCAGAAACAAGTGGGATTATCTCATCCCAGTGGCAGATTTTTTACCTTGTTTTAAGAAAAACAAGATTTTTAACACTGAAAATGAGACTAAGACTTTGTAAACTCTATACATGCCACACATTGGTATTTTAGTTCTTATTCCCAGGACTCACACTGGGCAAATTTTGTCTCATCCTAGGACCGAGGCTCTTTACGAGCTGCTAATACCCTTATTATGTGGGTCCCATGATCCATTTTGTTTCTTGTTCATAGTGTCAGAAATGCTGGTTTTCGCTGCATTTTTGTGGTGAAAACTTTAAAAATGCCCCATTTCGTTTGTTGTTTATTCTGGTGAAAATAGGCCTCTGTCAGCACATAAAACTCGCCTTCATCATTTTCATACAAAATAAAAGTCCGTTTTGCTCCACTGCTACTGCCGACTGGAAGTGAAGTGTTTCATGTTTAAACAATAAACAGAAGAAGAAGAACTGGGTAGCTGAGCATGAGCAGCGATAACCACCATGGCTGAACAGACAAAGGAAAGAGAAACTCAAACTCCATCAACAGGAAACCTAAGTCCCGCCCACACTGTTTGATTGGCAGGTGAACTCTGCAAGGTGCACTACAGCAACGCCACAGCAGTGAGAGCTTAACACCCAAAACAGAGACAAAATACAACAAAAAGAAAAAGAATTTTGATTTGCAATGACTTCTGTGGCTTTTGGATCCAGTTTTCACCAGTCATATTAAATATTTAGCAGCTAAAATACCTTTGGGAATAGAATAGGTTGCTGGTTACTTAATTGTGTGGATGGTACCAGTGATAAGCCCAGGCCTGATCAGCCACATCCCAAAGTGCAGCAGCGTTTAGCGGCTTCGGTTCAAGCCAAGCTCTCAGATATAACAGCTACAGAAATAAGAAAAGTCTCCTCTTTTGTCTATTCTGGCAAAAGAAATGTTATGTATTCCTGCAGCAGCAACTGTCTCTCCAACGCTGTCTTGTGCTATAATTGGTCGGATCAATGACACTCACTTCCTCCTCTCATCTCACCACGTACAACAAATGTAAGCCCACGTGCACAAACACAAATACACAAATACACGCGTGCACAAATAACACACATAAGAGCAAACAAGAGCAAACAACCACAGAGAGAAATCCGTCCTCATGCATGCACAAACACACTCACACGCCATTATTTTTGTCATTTCAAAATGTAAATGAAAAAAATTTCAGAAATCCTTCTGGGGTCAAACACTGACACACACACAGACCCGCACACGCACGCACACACACACACACACACACACACATGCATGCACACACACACTCATCTGTGCTTATGCATTATGACAGTGTGGTGTGTTGGATTAGAGATAATCATGTTTACAATTGTCGACTTTCTCCTCTCTGCTTATGCATCGCAAACAGGAGGCCTCTACCTCATTAGAATGTGTGTGTGTGTGTGTGTGTGTGTGTGTGTGTTTGCAGTAGCAGTAACCTCCGCCTGTTATTTTCTTTACTCACTCACATCTATTCCCATCTGATTCCCTCTCTTGCTCACAGACCAGACTAAAGATAGATTTGGATTTCGAAGTGATCCTGGTCTGGTGTCTTCGACTCCTGACCTCAGTGATCAGTAACACTTTAGGTTACATCTCAGTCTAATAAATCATAATTAAGCACACATTATGTTCTGTTACGGTCTAATTGTGCCATAATTGCGCAAATGAAATGTAATTTAAAGGGTTACGCTCCCCTCTGCTCTGTTGCTCTGCTCGCTCCTCTCTGCTCTCTCAATTAATTGGAAGAAGGAAAGACAGAAAATCAAACCAAGTCACAGTATTGACGCAGTACTATCGGGACGGTTCAGTTCTCTCAGCAGACGGAAAAGCCATGCAGATTCCCAAACAAGGAATTCTGTCTCTGTGGTGAACCTCTCATCCACACATCCAGCCACATGCTGAAAATCCTTCATTATATTAAAAAAAAAGAGTCAAGTTAAGTGTCGAGCATTTCCCCAACACATTTACAGAAAGTATATATATTAAAGTTTAGCTGAAAAGGGTTTCTGAGCTAAGCTATAAGCTACCCTATTATTGCATTAAAGCTGCCAAAAGCTATAATTTGTGCCAGTATTCAGTATATTTAAATGTGATCATGCTAAAATGTTCTGAATAATTACAATTTCTCGCTGTTTCCCGCAGAGTTTTATGGTCAGGATGGACAAGCCTCTGCAACAGTATTTAGACCTTTATATGAGACACTAAAAGTAATAGTTCAGGACCCGCCTCCTTCACAGGATGCGGTCTACGAAGGTTTGGCCTTGAGAGGAATGAAGAGTGTCCAGCAGGCTAACAGTCGCTAACTGGGACGATCTACTAAAGATTTCCACTCTCTAACATTATAAACAACAACTTGCACTCACATTTGTATGTAGTTTTCATGTTCCATTTCACGCCACATACTGCCGTGGTAATTTCCCAAAGTGACAGCTGTGCAGATTGGATGTGGGGATACGGAGTACAGCAAAAGACAGAGCGGTCGTGTCCTTCAGATTCTGCCACCAGAAGGCTGCGTGTCTGGGTGACATTCAGAGGACACACTTCAGACTGGGACAGCCTTGTCCAGCCACCATGACGTGTGCGGCTGTGAAATGTGACCTTCCAAGGAGGCCGCCGCTGAATTGGGACACAGCTCCAGAAACATCACTGGGAAGGAAGACTCTGCCTTAATTGCATGTTAACTGAACTTACAGTTAAAGACCAGAATCAACTGTAAAAATTCAGGAAAAATTCATTCATGGAAAGAAAAAATAGAGAAAAACCCGAGTGGTGCAACATTAAAACACACAAACCTATTTTTTATTGTACAACAAGTAATAATATCATAATAATCTGCGTTTATTTTTATGCACTAACATAGTAGCTTACACTAGTCTCTTTATGTTTAGTTTCTGTATAGTGTCAGATCATAATTATGAAACAACTATGCATCATTTATCATTTATTTTCCCATAAACATAATAAAATGAATAGCGTCAGCCATTGGGAATTGGATCTAGGTGAATCTTTACACCGGACGCTCTGGTCGGACGTGACGTGATGAGGCCAGAGCAGGAGGGTCAATTGATTTTTAAGGGAGCTTTCATTCAGTGGCAACACCTGATGCCTGATGCCTGTCAGTCTGGGTCAGAGCTTCCTATAGACAAGCAATCAATCAAACCGCATCATATCCATCACATCACAGGCAGAGACAACACTGACTAGCCCAGGTCTGATTATTATTCAAAAGCCAGTATCAGTTCTATACGGAACATTACCCTCAGTCCAACAGGGTGTACGTTTTACAAGCTGATTTGGAATTTATGCAGCTATAACAGCATCAACACGTACTGCATTTCATTTAGCTTATGCCATATTCTGTAAAAAGAAAAATGCATAACAACAACAACAAAACATCTGCAATCTGATACATTTTGTCATTACGTTCCAGGTCCGGGCTAGCTGCTGCTGTTATCTGCCTCATGGTGCTTGCCTGGGCAGGAGAACAAACAGGTTTTGAAAGGCAGGCAGGTCATGTATCCCCCTGTACGCAGAGCCCCGGGGACCCAAACCTCAACAGGAGCTCTGGCAGGAGGCAGGAGAAGGGACTCGATGCCAGCTTCATGGAGGGAATAGGGCTTGTGTGTTTGATTACATGTGTTTGCCCCTATGAGAATGTGTATATATGTGTATTTGTGTGTGTATGTGTGTTCATGAGTGTCTGATAGTATGAGTGTGTTTACCAAACCATCCCCTCCTTGCCCGCGGCCCATCTGTCACTCCAAGAAAGCTCACTAGGCATGTCAGGGACTGCAGGCCAGCTGGGAGTGTGTGTATGTGTGTATTTGTGTGTGTGTCTGTGTGTGGATGAGGGGGGGGGTCTCTGTCACTTCACATCGCATCATTTCCTGTTAAGAAATCCCACCAGCAGGAAATAATCAGAAGTCTGAGACAGGAAAAGAGGAACAAATTATCGACGATTTGCTAATTTTGTCTTCCATAATCAAGGCTGTACGCTTCCCAAGTTAATCCTTCGGGGTGTAACAGTTGTGTGTCGTGCAAAATGTGGTGATACAAAATGCATTGTAGAGTGAAGCTGTGTGGATGAAAAAAAAAAACAGTT
The DNA here is from genome assembly GCA_900302615.1 of Holocentrus rufus. Taxonomy (NCBI): domain Eukaryota; kingdom Metazoa; phylum Chordata; class Actinopteri; order Holocentriformes; family Holocentridae; genus Holocentrus; species Holocentrus rufus. Next base: position 14,182 of record OMLF01057122.1, on the reverse strand, counting down.
GGTGAGAGACTTACTGTGTCAGATTTGGTGGATTTCTTGTTTTTGCTCTGAATTCAATGGGAACATCAGCTTGGCGATTTGGAGCTTCTGGTTCATCATTTTACCTGCAAAATGGGAAAATGACTTCAGTTGGCCTGAAACCAACGCTGACCACTTTGCTTTATATCTTTTAGTTTAACCTGAATGTCTTTTTTTGTTGGTGTGTGGAACCAGTTTTAAGCTCAGTGCAGGGTTCCCACTGGTCATGGAACTTCTGGAAAGTCAGGGAATTTTGAAGTCTATTCCAGACAGGGTAAATCAGGAAATTACAGGAAAATTTAATTTAATTTAATTTAATTTTAAGTCATGGAATATCATGGGATTTTGTCTTCCTAAAACCCAATGCTGAACTTAAACAAGACATCTGAGGTGCTTTTAAAATTACCTCTATATAGGTCATGGAAATTCAGTATTTTAATCATGGAATGTCATGGAAAAGGATTTTACATTTGACACAGAGTGGGAACCCTGTCACTGACAACAATCTGAAAATCACTTGCATCACCTAGCTTTGCATCGCAGTTGTTGACATTGACGTTAACGTGTCGTGACGTGTCTCTGGTCCTCGTTTGATAACAAATATATATGTAAAAATAGATTAAGTCGAACACATGTAACAGATCCACCATGTGGTCTTTCTTTCACTGCTTAAGATATTTAAGGATGAAATTATTGGTAAATGGAAACCAGAAACCCAATCCCATAGACAAAAACATAAAGAAAATGGATTTGTGCCACTTCAGTATTACTGATCGCTGACCTTTTACAAACTATAGGGAAGTGCAGTGCTGATGGGTACTGCAGTTTTGAATATTGATTTGTTTCATACCAATTTCTAATTCATGATACATATTGCATTAACCATGATTTAGATAAGATTCTGTGTGAATTCATCCGTTAGCCATCCGCTTATTCGTGATCCTTGAATGTTACTCTCGTTGTGTGGTGTTATGTTTTAAACAACCCCCCTCCTCCCCCCTCCTCTGTGGTGAAATATTTAAAAAGGATAGGAAGTACATTGCGGTTTTGCCGGCTGGGATGTCAGATGATTGATGCTCAGTGTATCAGAACTGCACTCCACTCAGATAGAACCTTATAATTTGAAGCTCATGAAAATCCTCCTTGCTGGGCTGAGTGTTATGTGTGTGTTTGTGTGTGTGTGTGTGTGTGTGTGTGTGTGTTTGAATTTGTAACCTGCCGTGATGCCCCCTCTCTGCTGCCTGTGTGTGGTAGGCAGACAAGCCACACTTACTTTGCATAATGGTGTAATATAATGCATAGTCTGCCACTGCACTGACTTTTCCTCTGCTTGGGATGTGTAAACACACACACACACACACACACACACACACATATGGAGATTAGGGCTTAAATGTCATATTACTCAGCACAGTGATGGCAAGGCAAACTACACGCAAGGTGTCGGACTGCATCAGTGTCATGTGCTGCAGTGTGCTTCCTTATTTATGGGCCTGAGATTAAGATTTTAGCAGAATCCCCGTTTTAAGCTTCACTGTGTTTCCTCTCTTGCTGAGCTGGGCCATATGGCTCAAGAGGTGTGAATGCGTCACTTAAATATGTAGAAACTGTGCGTTTGAGGCTACCTATGTGTGTGTTTGTGTATTACATCACACAGTACATGATTAACTGCTACGCCCGCTGGACCTTGCGGCATTTCAGCCTCATGGTGCATCCAGCTTGCAGTGACAGCCATGTTAGTGCTACTGTGCTGCTCCATGGTGGTGAAATTACGAGTGATCCACTGGAGCTGTGCAAGCTGAATATCACATTACTAATTTTCATAATACTGTATAGATCCTCTAGCCCCTTATACTAATGCATGTTGTGTAAGCAGTTCATTTTCATGGTATTATGACATGAACATCTTAGTGTTTTAATACATTGGAATGGAATACGCTGGAATGTCATATATCATGTTATTAGTCTACTCGGATTTATGCAGTAGTCTGTATTTTAAGCTTTATTCATGTATTTTGAGTCAACCCATTACAGTATTGCAATATGTTGTGATACAGATCGTATTGTGACCCATGTATTTTGATATATATCGTACTGCGAGGTTCTTGCCAATACCCAGGTCTTGTGTTAGTGGTATTTTAAAATGGTGTGTGTGTCACTGCTATGTAATGCAAACTAGTGCTGCAACCATTAGTCAATTAGTTGATTAGTCACTTGGGATAGAATTTTGATGATGAATGAATCATTTTAATCATTTATTGAGTAAAAACACCACAATTTCACAAATGCTAAGGTTTGCTTAGCATTTTTTTGTGTTTCACATCATTATAAAATGAAATATTTGGGTTTTTTTTGGCAGCTAATCAAATTAAGTGAGCCTTTAATGTCTCATTTGGATTCTAGTAACTTGTAGTGGGCACTTATCATTATCTTTTGACATTTGGTACACATAATGATTCATTGAGAAATCAAAAAATGTTTGCTAAATTAATTGACAGTGCTAATAATTGTTATTTGCAGGCTTACAAAAAATGATGATGACTGTGTTGGTCTCCACAGAAACATAATTTTTCACCCGTAATGTTGTGGCTAAACCACAATACATCTCTTTAAATCAGCAGCTCCAGATACACTTGCAGTGACATGAAATTAAAATTAGATTGTGAGTTGATTGTATACCCACAGGCATTTATTGACATGTCACAGTTAACTGCCATCTTTAATTGCCAGTGGTCGGTGTCATCAGCCAATTTGACTGATGAATGACAGAAGTGACAAATGTCCAAAGGGTGGCTGGACACTCTACATTTAGACTGTATCTCAAGGTTATGGAATTGTAAAGTTTACTGATCAGCCATCATGGTTAATCCAACTGGGAATGAGGCTTATGATGTTGTCTTAAATAAGGCTAAAAAAATCACCCTTGAGACACTCACACAAATACACACATACACACATTAAACGCACATACACACAAACGAACACCAGCGGTATCCTCTCTGTAATGGTGTTTTCCTGCTTAGAGGAAAATCAATGTTAATTGACTGTAGCAGTGCTTTAGGAGACGTCTCACAGGGTGAAAAAGATAGATGCCCCAGTACAGAGCCCTGTGGGACTTCGCTTACTGTGTTAAATTGAATTCACCCCTAGGTCTCTCCACCACCACGACCCCAGAGATGCAAAACCTATTGAATTTTGGAGATTTTTCTTGTCAGTGTGTAATCCTCTGAGGAAACCACTGAGAAGCTGAATGTGCCCTGCGACTTTAATCTGCAGACAGTGACTGCAGAAACACAGTCCTCTGAAGAATCACTGTTGAACTTTCTTTTTTTTTTTTTTAACTCCACTGTCAAAAAGGAACTCTCAGCTTGTAGTTGATACTGATTACATGTAGTTACACACAGTGGGCAATAACTCATTCAGTCAATTAAGTCATCAAATTAATACCACTTAGATAAATAGTTCATATGTTAATGCAGTTATTTGTCTAAGACAACCCAGCCAACATTTGTGGACATTAACAATTCTCTGTAGTCACAAGATGTTAAAATTATTGCTGTCAATTTTTGATATATTTACTTATGTAAAGAGTAAAGTGTAGCCTTTATTGTTCTCCTGATGGAGAAACTCAGAAGTCTTGAAGGTCTTGAAGGGTTAACATAATAAGGACAAGAATAATTTGACTTTTTAAAGACTTTTTAAGACAGAATAATTTCAGACTAAATAAATGCATTGAATACAGGGGATCACTGTATGAAATAGTGTTTCAACAGGGGGCACCACACCATACATAACCATAATAATAAAACTTTGTGATGTCAGATGTGGAGCTTTTTTCACATTTGACTTCTATCCTAGCATATGTAATGCCATAGCCTAGAGGTTTTCAAAGTGGGGTCCTTGAGGGGCTTCCAGGGGGGTCTCAGCAAAATGACATATAGTTAAATTACAATCACCAGAAATTTTTTTGATGAAATAAAAAATATAGGTGGTTATGTTTTAATCTCACCACTTTTAATCTGTTTATTAATGTTTCAGTATGACATTTTAATACTCAACACAAACCAACATATCTTTTCATATCAGGGTCCCAGGATGAAATTATTTCAAATGGGGGTCCACGGCTTTATGAAAGTCAACTTTGAATTCCAGAACACGAATAAGTTTCAAAACCCTGCTATAGCCAATATATGAAATACAATACTCATGCATAACTTGTCCTAAAAATGGAGTGGAAATTCCTCTAACAAAGAGGCGAGTGGTTATTTTCCCTTACATTTTTCCTTAAATTTTTAGTAAAACAAGATTGCATTTCTGGCATTCCAGACTCCCTGACAGCCTCTGCGTATTAGCAGCCAGCACAGACCAGTTGTTGAGAAAGGGCAGCAACATGGCCGATATAGTCCAACCTGGCCAAAGTCTTTCTATCACTGGCTGCAGGTGTGGGTGTGTGTGTGTGTGTGTGTGTGTGTGTGTGTCTGTGTGTGTGTGTGCATCATGTGTGTTTAGTGTGTTTAGTGTGAGTATGTGTGTGAAATGGAGGTGCACTCTGTAGGACCATTCTGCTGCTCGGGCAAATCAGCAAATTTTGTGCTGGTGGGAATAGATTCCCCCCCTGCTGCCATGGCAACC